>VZRV01010010.1:107190-154913 GCA_013398115.1 Falcunculus frontatus
CCCCGCCCCAGCTCTCCGGAGCTAACTTGATTCCTTTTCCCATCCCACTCTCCCGGCAGCGCTCCGCTGCTCCCAAACCACTGGAAAAACACAGCGATTTCTTTCCGCTCGGCAGAGCGGGAGCATCTCCCTGCTGCCAGGCTGCTGCTCCCCTGCTCTCTTTTTGGGGTGCCCCTGGGTCCCCAGGAGCCTGTCACCAGGCCGTGGAGAGGGTTGCGCTCTGCAGCAGCGCCATCCACCTACCCCATGCCTTTAGGAGCCAGCGGCAGCACGATGCTCCCGTGCCAGAGGCTGGGATGTTCCTGCCTGTCCCCGCGGCTCCGCGGCGAGGGCACGGAGGAGGCACCTCCCTACCGGGAAGTCTCTGCGGCAGCAGGGCAGAAGAGGCTCCTGTCCCCAGGGTGCCCCCGAGGCGTGTGGCGCCGCTGCTATTTGTGTGCCGCGGCTCGTTCAGGCGTCCCAAGGTGCCCATACAAAAATAAGGGTTTAAATGTCAAGCTGGTAGCGTGGGGCTTTGCAGCCGTGGTTGGCAGGAGGAGCAACATGTCACTTAACAGTTCAACCGTGTTGACAAAAATACTCCTACTGCTGTCAACTTGAAACAAGTTGTGCAGAGACAAAGCCAGAGAAACCCTGGTGTGTTTGTACAGCCCGACACGCTCCGGGCAGCCCTGTCCAGCCTCCTGTCCCTCCGCACGTTCTACCTCCGTGTTCCCCTCCTGGGGAGCAGAAAGGATGCAGCCACAACAAATCACTTCGCTGCGTGTTTCCTTGAGGTCTGCACCCCGGTTTCTACCCTAACATCACATCCGCAGCAGCAGAGGTTGGTTCAGGTGCATCTTTTTCAGCGAACCCTCTGCATCCCGGAAGAGCCTTACCTTTCCAGGCAAGTGATGGGGAGCGCGGCTAAGCCCCGGCACATGCTGAGAGCTGGGCACCCAGGCATCCAGCAACTCATCGGGTCCTTACGGGGACGGCAGGAGGGTGCGACAGGCGGCTGCGGAACCACCTGCCCCGCGGTCGTGTGCTGGCGGCTGGAACAGCGGCGCGGAGCCGCGCTTTATATCGGGTGGGAGGCGGGAGAGCGGGGAGGCAAACCCAGCATCGCTCTAGGCTCCAGCCAACCAAAAGCTGCTCAGGCAGTGCCCGTGAAGTAAGAGCTTAGGTAAGTTTGTGTGTGCTGGTAAGGGAGGGGGGAGTGGGAGGCCCAGGCTTGTCCTTGAGCATCACAGTCATAGCTGCTTCCTCGAGAACAGGAAAAAACAGGCTCGTTTCCACCGACGTGTGGAGCCTGCCGAGCAACCGCCGGCAGGTGGGGAGCGGGTGGGAGAGCGAGGGACAGGAGAGACGCTGCTGTGCGCAGCAAGAGTCGTCAGCTCCATCCTGCTGCTCCATCCTGCTGCCCGAGGGTTTCCAGACCTCCTTGCTCTTCCAGCATCGCAGCAGCAGGCTCTGCCCATGTGGTTTAAGCAGGAGATGCCAGTCCCCAGCAGAATCAGGCAGCATCCCAGGGGCGGGAGGGTTTGTGCTTCCTGGGGCAATATGATATAGATAGAGCAGAAGGGTGTAATGTTTCCACTTCCCCCTTAATGGCACTGCCGGTTCACAGGTGGAATATTTAAGGGCAATGTCCCATGTGCTGACTGAAGTTGCACTTCTTCATCACAAATTCCCTGTTGGGTGTATGGTGAGAGAAAGGAAGGGAAGGGATGCACATCAAAGAAATCCAAAGGCTGGGAAAGCATCTGATAATGGAGGATCCTGATGAGACCTGAAAATTGAAAGGAGATTAAAGGCCAGGGAGAGGCTAGGAACTGGAGGGGACGACTGAGCCAGCAAAACACAAAGATGAAGAGAAAGGGTTAAACCAGTGTCAGACACTGCTCACCAGCAAACCCCAGGGTCTGGTGCTGCAAGCACCAGAGGTCCATGACAACCAACAGGTCCCCTATGCCACGGTCAGGCTCACAGAGGATCCCAGAGAGCTGCTCTCCCTGCAATTCCCCAGCTCAGTGCCTCTGGAAGGGAGTGACCTTAACCCCCCCTGCTCATGGCCATCCCAGGTCAAGGCCAGAGCTGCCACTTCCACTCCTCATCCTCTCCCTTCCTCCCTACTTCATCCCTGCTATCCCAGCTCAGACATTTTTCCAGAGATCAAGTTGTTTCCTGCCCTTGATGCCTGCATTCATCACATTGCCAGAGCATCTTTCCCAGGAGAGATGAACTAGGCCAGGAGGGTGGCAGCACAAAGCCATCTTGGCCCTGGGCCAGGGAGAAAGGCTCCTCTCAAGCTGCCTTTGGGAGCAGGAGCATGAGGATATCTGGATGGGAGACTTTGGGAGGAGCGTGAGGCACCTCAGGTCCCTTGAGCTGTAAAGGGAAGTCCTGTCTTTCTCTCATCACTTAGAAAAAGCCACAGAATTGTCTTGCTCATGGACAGACAGGAAAGATGCATCAGGGCTAATGACTGCACACACACTTTTAGCTCCTGTCTCAGCTCTAATGTAAGAGCAGCCTCTTTCCTGATGGCTCTGGGGTTTTTCACTTGAATAATCAAGTTTAAGCCTTCTTGGTTAGCAAATATTCAGCTACAGATAAATGACTGGAGCTACACAAAGCTCTTATTCATGTCTTCTCTGTGCCTTAAAACCATGATTAGAGCTGTGATCTTTGCTATGGATTTAAGAGAAGAAATGGAAGAGTAAAGGTGAGAGGGCTGTAAGGTTGCTTTTGCCTGTACAACTGCTGAGAAGGTCTGTGCACACCCAGAGCATGTCCAGTGCTTGATCTAAGTTTTTGAAGTGCTTGGCTACACCAGCCTGGTGCTCCACCCCAGGTGAGCACCATGCTGGGAGCACTGGTGTCACAGCAGCAGTGCCATGCTGATATGGACACAGGCTCCTGGTACCCCCAGGGCAGGGCCACATTCAGCTGTTCCACAGAGTCACAGAATAGTCAAGGTTGGAAAGGAGATCTGGAGATCACCCAGTCCAACCCCCTGCTGAAGTAGGTTGGCACTCACCGTCCAGCTGCAGCAGGTGACCAGAGGGTTTAGAATGGCAATGCCCCTTCTCCTCATCACCTACATCTCTGTCTCCTCTCTGGTTTTCCACACAAATGCTGTGCTCAGTGATGCCGTGGTGTTGTTCTGCCTCATCATTTCGGGCCATGCCTGGTGTTAAGCAGGAATTCACCTCTATCCTTTTCCCCTCTAAAACTACAGCCCACCCTCCCACCTTCAGATCTGCAAAGTCACAGGATGCTGTGGTAACTCTCACTGGTGTTTGAGGCATCATCTGAGCAGGTCATGCCAAGAGGAAAACCTCCATGAGCCTGGACACGTGTTGCAGGCACAGGGGACAGATGATTTCTGGCTGCAACTCCATGGTGCCTGGCAAAGCCACCATGCTGGGAACCATGTGCTCCTTGAAGCAGGCAGGCAAATGTAACTGTGGCAAAAACACAGCTGGGAAGGCAGCAAAAGCAACTGGTGAGGAGCATGGGGGATGTGAGCCAGAGCAGAGAAACTCTGCACCTCTCTGCCTTGAGATTACAGCCTGCTGACTCTCCCCCCCCCACCCCCAACTCTTTGCTTTAGTCCCTGTCTCCCTGCTGCTTTTTCTGAGAGAAATAAAGTGCATTGGACAAGTGTGTGTGTGGTTTTACTTTGTCCCTTGTGGCCGCTTTTGAAACTCTTGGCTCAGGTGAGGCAAAGCTGACAGTAAAGCAGAGGTGAGGAACTGCTCGTGGTGAGAGATCCCTGTACAATCTCAGTGGGAGGGAAGGAGTCAGTCAAAGGCTTCATCTTTCTGGGCACCACAGTGGCTCAGCCAGAGGCACAAAGCCACAGGAAATGCCATGCTCACACCAGGGTATTTGATCCAGAGTGTGGCTCTGGGACACAGGGCAGTGCCAGATCCACGTGTCCAGGTCTAAGCCCGGGCACAGGAGTGGGATTGGGCTGTTCCAGCAAAATCCTCCTCACCAAGTCCAGGGCAGATCTTCTGCCCACTGTGCCACAGCCACCAGACCCCTCCACAAGCCACCACCTGGCTCCTCCGCTCCCTTGGGCAGCTTTTCTGCCTCTCCCCTTTGATGGGGTGGGAGATGCTGTTCAAGGACAGGCAGCTCACCAGCATGGGCTGCACTAGATGAGATATTTCATATTGCAGAGCTCTTCTCAGGGTTACGCAATAGCCTCTCAGCCCAGCCATGTATGTGTACTCAGATGTCTTCATGCTGCTCTGTATCTAATTTAATTACATGCTTCCTGTCTCATTTAGCTTAGCAGCCTCCTGCTGCTTCGGCTCTGTTGCCTCCATTATCAGTCCTTGTTTTGGAACACAAAAAACTCATCTGTGTCGCAACGCCTGGGGCCAGGCTCCCTTCCCAGAACCATGCCACAGCCTTTCCAGCACCAATCTGCCTCCCATCCATAGGGACCAGTTTAATTTCCCCCAGGAAGGTCCTCGCAACCCAGGTACGTGCTTGGAGGGGTTCCTGCCTGCTGAGGCTGGGAGGTGGCCGGGCTGTGAAGGCACCTGCTGCATCCACAGCCACCCTTTGCAAGCATTTGGGGGCTACAGCCACTGACTGGCTTCACCCTCAGCAGCAAAACACACACATCATCAGCCCCAGGGATTGCTGCTGGTGTTTCTGGGTTAGTATTTGCAAAGCACCAGCAACTTTGGAAAATATGAAAATAAAGGTTTCAGCCCCAAACTACAGAAATGGGATGGGGAATAGGAAAACAAGGCTTTGGTGACAGGGTGCAAAGTGCCCTTGCATATGTGCCCCAATGCACAGTCAAGCTCTGAGAGTTTCTGGCAGCAGTATTTTTGTATTTTTATACTCTTTGAGTGGAATGAGGGGAAGATACAGAAATAGATGGGAAGGGGAGGCAGGGAGGAGGAGGACAGGAAGAGCCAGGATGAACTGTGCTGTTGGGATCTCACTGCATCACTAGGCAGGCTCACCAAGGAGTCTGTCCCTGATTTCTCCTAAACAAGTGAGGAACCCCAGAGGTGGCAATCAGGGATGGTCAAACCTGAAGGCAGCACTGCATGCTCCCTGCAGCATTCCAGCAGAGCCTGCCATGAAATCAGGAAGATGCTGAGTGCAGAGGAGCAGAAATGGGAGGTTTAAAGGCCCTGCTCATGTTGCATAGCCCCTTCCTCCACCTTCAAGCTGTTGATAAGCTCTGGATGTCTTTAAGGAGGGAAGCAAGCAAAGGAGATGGGAATGGGATGGAGGCTGGTGTTGTGCAGGCAGGAGCGCAGTGATGGGTACAGGGTTTAGTGGTGGGCTTGGCAGTGCTGTGTTAATGGTTAGACTTGATGATTCTAGAGGTCTTTTCCAACCTGAGCAATGCTGTGATAGTGTCAGGGAGGAGCAGGTAAGCTACCAAGGCTGAGACAGCAGCCAGGCATTTGCAAATAGTCCCCGAGCAGCCACATTGCAGCTGGGTCTCGTCCATGGGCACAACTTATGGGACAAGGACAGTCAGGGGCTGCTATGGGACACCATATCCGTGTGGTTGCAGGTGAGTCTGGCTCCATCTGTGCCTGCCCAGCCCATCCCAGGACAGGCAGCTGTCCATGTAGGATCCTTCACCCTCACCCACGGGGCGTTTGATGGATTCCCAACATGCCGCGTTCACATGCAGCATGGGAGAAAACAGCTGCTCTGGAAATTTGTAGCAGTGCAGAAAGAGATTATTGAAAAAAAAAATTAGAATTACAAATGAGGTTTTCAAGGGGCAGCTGTTATCCACTCTGCTCGTGTGCTTGCTTTGCACAGCTGCACAGGGAGAGGTAGGTGACAGCAGGTATGTTTAATCTTCTCTTTCCGTTCCTGGCACCTGCTTTTTAAAGCCACTGAACAGCCAGAAAAAAAGCTAAAGATGATGGCTAAATATATCCTAACTAAGAGGAGAGACAGAGCAGCACTAATGGCAGATCCTTCCTTGAATGCATCCAAATTGGTTTGGCTCAGAGACAGGCTGAGGGAAGAAGCAGCAGATGAAAAGGAAAAACAATAAAAGAAGGGATTTAGGTGAAAAAATAGGGGAGATAGAAAGAAGCCAGAGGGACTGATAAATTCCACTGCACCCATTTCCAGAGGAAAACAAGCCCATTTAATTTTTGCTTTTAAATGCAACCCTGTGCAGACCACAGAGCAAACACTCACCTTTTGCAGGGAGGGTGGGTTGTGCACCAGCCAAGGAGAGCCCTCAGTATGCCCAGGGCCAGATGAGATCCAGGTCATGGCTCTTCCTGCTGGCCAGACCTGCTCAGGAGATGCTCTGCTTGGCCTCAGCCCTTCCTCACTAAAGCCCCACTGCAGTGTTTCTGCAGTAAATCTCTCACCATGCAATTTTCCATAGAAATCTAAGCTCCCCTCAACTGCCCTGATCCCTGTCCCTGCTAATGCCTCCCCTTCCCCCCTTATTACCCAGGATTGCCCTCAGCTGCTGCCTGACCTTTCCCCAGCAATCCCAGGTTCCTCCAGACTCCCTAAACTGGCCCATGACTGGCTGGTGACCACTCACTTTGCTCCCTTTCCCAGGAGCTTGTGCATCCCCCAGCGCTGCTCCTGGTGCAGGGAGCAGGCTCAGCACTTGTCTCCACCTCTGGCCGTAGGGGAGTGTGATGGAAAGGCTGACAGAGGGACGGGTGGAAGCAGTGCCACCACAGCGCAGATGATGCCCCAGCTCTGCCACCTTTGCTACAGCCACTTCTAGCTGCGTGGCTGGGGGTTAATGGGCTGATAAAGGGCATTTGCTCCGGAGCCATCACGGCTTCTCCCGGCCTGAAGGCAGGATGTGTGTTAGAGACAGAGCTCACCTGCTGCCTCTGCAGCCCCATGTCCTCCTGCCATGCTCCCAGCAGGGAAAGAGCCAGACCCCTGCAGGAAAGTCCTGAAGATTCAGTTTGGGATTTGGGGCAGGGAATCCATCGCAGGCAGCAGTGGGGTATATCCAGAGAAGGACAGCAGTGTGCTGCTGGAAGGCTCTTGAGATTTTCCTTCCATGTGGGTCCTGGTGACACATTCCTGACTCATCTCCCCGAACTGTACCTCCAGAGAGCCTGGTTCTAAATTGCTCCAACTGAGCAATTGACTGATTGGAGCCAACATATCCCCAACTCTGCTGCCCCATCCAGCATGGCTGCACCAGTGCAATCAGGGTCTGAGGAGAAACAGCTTCTCCCATCCTCTTCCTCCTCAGCGATTTGGCTGGGAGACACCCCTCCATCCCCAGGATTGCAGTTCCCAACTCACAGCTTTTCAGACACTCAGGCAGAGAACAAATAGTCTCAGGCTGTTTATTATGTACTCAGGGTCTCTATACAGAAGAGTTGGGTAACACTGCACAACGTGGTGACACGACTCAGTTGGGGTATCTTCGCTGGTGGGACGTGTGGCATGGCTGAGGAGCTTCTCCAGCCTCCCAGGGAAGGGGAGCCTAGCAAACAAGCAGCTAATGCAGGGGGAACCCAGGGAGCTGAGCCCATGCCTTTCTCTGAGTGGGAAGGGATCAAACTGAACAGCCTGCATGGCCTGCCCAAACTGCTCCTGCTGATACCTCCCCAAACCAGCAGCACCCAGACACTGCAGAGGCAGGTGCAGCAGCAGGATCTCATGAAAATAAAAATGTGGCAGAGGGAAGCACTTTTGGGCTGGTCTTTCTGCCTGGTGGCTCACTTCTGAGTTCACTGCTTACAGCAGAGCCATCCTCAGCCTCTTCTGAGCCACCCACAAGTTTATTTCCAGAGGAACAAGACATCTTTGTTATTTCAAGCAGCCTTACTGGGCACTTGGGTTTGCAGTCAGGTCCTCAAGGGAACACTGCCATCCCACCAAATTGGAGATACTAGGGAGCTTAAAGACAAACCTGAACTCTGATTTGGGTAGCTCATAGAGGAGCTGGGGGGAGAGGTTATAAGAAGATGAGATCTTCAATCGTGGTCCTTAAGGAAGGGGGATCTACTCCAGGGTGTGCCTGAACCCTGCTCTCTTCATTGCCAGGAATCCCATAGAGGTCTGCGGGAGTAAACACAGCAGAAGGTGTGTCCTTCCCCTCACTGCTCTTCAGCTGGTGGCTGCAGGTACTGATAGAGCAACATGAAGACATTTCTCTCAGAATAACACTGTTATCTACACTGGAAATGCAAAGCTGAGCAGCTCCTCATCTGTCATGTTTTAGATCCAGCCTGGGGCATGCAGTACATGTGGCAAACTGGGAGGTGTGGGGCTACTGGAGACAAACAATTCAAAGCACAGCTGGTCCCCATAGCTCCTTGGTACACCACGTCCCTTCAGAAGCAGGCACTGCCTCTTCTCCTTTGCCTTTTTGCCAGGAATGTTGGATGTTTTTGGTAACAAGCTCATCCCCCTCTGCCACCTCCCTCCCACGGCCTCAGTTCCCTGAACTCCAGCTGAGTTCACCGCAGTCCCAGATTAGAGACACATCCTCCTGTAAAGCCAGGAGGAGGCACAGAGTACAGTGACTGACTTTGCCAAGCAAATACAACCCACACACCTTTATTGAGACTATTTTTTCAAAACCAGAGAGCCACAGGGGAGCCCAGCTGTGAGTGACCCCAGAGTGGCTGCCCTCTCCCCTAGCCAGCCCCTGCCACAAGGACTGCATGTGCAGTGTGCATGGAAGAGGGAGAAAAAGAAGGAAGACAAAAGACTTGGGGACAAGACAAGCTTCTGCAAAGCCCAAGGGTGGTAGAGAGAAGCATTCTGGTCTAGCAGCAAAATGAACTTTAATTCCAGTTCTGGGATATAATGCTACGATGCCGGAGAGAGCACAGCACCAAGGAAGGAGACAACTGCAGCAACCCCAGGAATGAAAGATAATGCAGAAATGATGTGAAATGTTTTGTTATAACAGGCAAGGAAGAGCTCCTAGGAGCTTTACAGTGACAGTAGGAGGCGTGTAGGAGGAAAATGGCGTGACCTGGGTGTCTGGGGAAAGAAAAGGCAAAGAAGAGAGGAGGGATGGATGGGGATGGAGGATAGGCAAACAGGGGGAGGTTATGGGAGTCTCAGGCTCAGATATATGAAGACAAACAGTGCTGGTGGACTGAAAGGTTTGGAGTACTTCAAGGAGGATGAGGAGGAGGGAAGACCACCAGAACAGGACACAGAAGGAGAGAGGGGTTTGGAGGGAGAAGCCAGAGGCCCCCAGGGAGGGGAGAGCTTGCACTGACGGGTGAGAGGCACTCCAGGACTGGCATGAGGTATGCTTTGCTATTGCTCTGAATGCTGTAAACATTTTGGTTTTGTGTCTGTCCGTGAACATTCAGTTCAGTTTGATACATGTGCTCTTAGGGGTAACTGGAAGCCTGAAAGAGTTTTATGTCTCTTACTACTACTCAGACTTATACACGAGGCAAACACAACACTGGCTAAAGATCTCAGTTTATGTCATTTATGCCTAATTCTCCTATTTCAACATGCACATCTATGTCTCAGAAAAGCTTCTCTAGTAGAGGACACTAAATAAGATACAGATAAAGTCACATGCACTCTCATCCACCCATAACCCCAGACACACACATCAATTTCCCCCTCCCCTGCTTATACTGGCAAGATGTTGCCCTTCACACCTCCCCAGCATGGACAACAGGGACCCCTTGGTGCATTAATGAGTCCACTAAAAGTGATGGAAATCATCCCAAGCCTGGCTGATGGATCAAAGCAGGAGAAACTTTGGACAGATTAGAGTTCTGCATCTGCTCCTGGAGTTAACACCACCTGAAGCTCATAGAAAAGAGAAAGGAAATTTGTAAACTCTTTTTCCCTTCTGCCATCAAACTACCTGGGAGCTGACTGGATTTGTGCTAGAAAACAGAATAAAAAGAACTGAGTGAACCAATTTTTTTCCCCTCTCTTCATGTGATGGCACACTTTGATGCTACTCCAAACAGGAGGAAAATTTTGGAGGTGTGTGCTTGTGGAGAGGGGAAATGGATTTGTAGGTTGTGAATATCCCTTTCACACCAGGAAGAGATGAATCAAGGATGGGATATTTGTCCTTGGTGGGGATTAGTCACCACTCAGTTCTTTGGCTCAGTCATTATTTCCTTGATCAGCCCCTGGTTTAAGGGGTAGAGCTGCCTATTTTGATTCACTTCAGAATGGCATTTGGCATAAAAGAAGCAGCTGGTGCCATTTTCTTGTTTAAGAAAAATAGATTTTTACTTTAAATAATGAGCCTGCTTTCCTTCAAGAGAGACAAACTGCTGCAAGAGCAGCAACAAAAAGCACTGGGGTAGACTTACATACCTCAGACAATACTTTTGCTCCACTCTGTGTTCTAGGATGCTATTTCCCATGGAGGGCATTATCTGGCACCAACTTAATAGGGAAAACCCTTCTCCTACATCAGCCAGCCTGATTCCAGCTCCTGTCCTCACTGCAGCAATGGCATCTCCGGATGTGCCGTGCTCCAAGCAATTCCCCAGGTGGATGGAGGAGAAAAGGGAGCTTGGATTTACAGGGTCTTGGCCACTTTGAAGTTCTTCTGTGAGTTCTGACATGAAATGAAAGGACAACAGCACCAGCACTGGAGGAGCTTGTAGAGAGATGCAGTCACACTCTGAACAGGACCAGGCTTTGTAGCCACCAGGGGAGCCTGGGGATTGTCCCCTCTCACATTCCTCGACACAAGCATCTCATTCCTGCTGTGTGCCCTCACCTGGCTGTCTCTGTGACCCTCCCCAAGGTGCTGCAGAGTCTTGTCTGGGGTGCCTCAGCTGGCACTAGAGGTCAGCACCACCCAAGCCCACTCGGAAGGTCTGTCTGGAGAGAAGTACCACAAGGCAGTTAAGTACTACAAGGCCTTCTGCCTTCTCTTTAAAAGCCGTAACTGCTTAAGCCTCCTGCTACTGGCTCTCACATCCTGGGCAGCTCTGGGATGCTTTTTGCACGTGCAGGCAAGAGGAGGGTGGAAGGGAGGAAGGCCAGACAAGGTGGCTTCCCTTCACCACTTGCAACACTTGTTTGATGCCACAGTGTTGGGGAGCTGAGCTGCCCTTTGGCAGCAGTGGGATCACTGGGTAAAACTGGGACCACAGGCCAGCCCAAGGGAAACTACTTCAGCCACAGCAGCCTGTGCTGCTGGGAGATCCCAGTCTGCCCTGTGTTACACAGGTGTGTTACACAGCGTCTCTGAGAAAGGGGAGTTCTTCCAGCCTCTCCTCACAGCCAGAGAGGGAAGCTTTGCATCCTCCCTTGCAGGTCAAGCACCGAGTGGTTCACTGCAGTATGGTTTGATTTGCCCTCCTCACTCCCTACCCCAGGAAGGGGCTGTTGAGGTGATGTGACCTACTCCTTCCTGCAGGCCAGATACCACCAGGGACAGCCACTGGATGCATGGCTCTGCATCCTTTGCTTCCATCTCTGATTCCTTCCACGCATTGCACAGGTTCCCCAGACACCTGTCTCACTGTACCTTGCTTGCCATAAAGCTTGGGGACATTGAGGTACTGCATGATCTGGTCCCCTTGGATAAATCATGGCAAATACAGGGCATTTTCCAGATGTCTCTCATTGCTCCCACTTTCAAGCAAGCAGCAAAAAGTTTGTGTGAAACTGCCACGTCCAGACCTTGAGCTTTGTGTCTCTGGACACAGGGCATGAGGGACCTCACGTGCCTCAACAGTTCCAGGAGCTGTGTCACCGAGCCTGGGCGTGGCTGCAGAATGCCACATCTGTCACCATGTGCCAGCCCCTGCTCCTCAGGGGTCCTTGCAGGGGCAGAGGACAGCCAGGAATGGTGGGTCACTGCTGCTCTTTCTGGCAATTCGTCACAGAAATTTAACTGGAGATGGTATTTGCTTTCCAAAGACTTGGAGAATTCTGCTGCTGACAACCAGGTACTGAAAAGCAGATTTCCCTGCTGAACATAAAGTTTGCCCTTGCACTGTATTTAGACTTAAGTGTCTTAGAGACCACAGGAATACACCTCCAGAATAAACCCAACATGGTACCACCTCTGTCTTGATCCTAAACCTATTTGTCCTACTGTCCTGCATATAATCCTTTTAAAAAGCCTCAAAAAACTGTTTCCTACTTAATTAATAGACATTAATTTTTAATATCCAACCAGGCTTTTTGTATCTTGTTCCAAACACATTATGCTTGGCTTTAGAATTCATTCCACCTCGTTTACACCACATCACACTAAATCTTTATCAGCAGCTTTCTGATGTATCAAAGCCACCCACCACCATTGGCTAGAGCAGAGGTTTACAGCCTGTAAATGACTGAGAGAAGGAAAAGATCCATGGGGTCACTTTCCAGGCCTTCATTAAGTTAAGAAAACAGACCTCTGGTCTGTCAGCTCAAATCCACAGACAGGCTGTCTGCTTCTTCCCTAGAAAATATTGCAAGAATCTGCCAAGCTGGAACAGCAATGCCATGGAAATAGGGCCATCAGACTGTAGGAGTTATTGCACAGCACAGAGGAGGTGCTACACCACTGACATCTGCACAGACTCTTCTCCTGCAGTGGCCATCCAGGCTATGGGAACAGAGCCAAAGAACACCTCACATCCCACTGCACACCCTGACAGCCATCCTGCTCACTCCAAGCTCTCTGTGTCCTGCTGGAAGCAAGCACCCTGCAGCAGGGTCTGTGTCTTGGGGAGTTCTTGGCAGGGCATTGAACCCACAATGGACAATCAGTAGGTAGGAACAGTCAGTAATCAGGAAATAACAAAAATAGAATTGTGATTTTTCATGTTGCCATGTGCTGCTCAGGTACCACATGAAAAATGCCATCTGCTGTGGCAGACGGGTCTTGTGCTTTTCTTACACCTCAGCAAGGGGCAAAGGGGACATTCCTTCTCTCCACTGTCTCCCAACAGGTCATTCCTGAGGAGCCACCAAGCCTGTGGCAGCCAGGAGCCCCTTTGTACTAGGTATTGGTACAGCGCCCAGCACAACAGAGCCTGAATGATGACTGGGGCCCTGAGGCTGAACTACCACACAAATAAATAATAGTCATGAAAAACAATTATTCACATTAGAAGACTTGCCTGCCCAGGCCTAGTGAGAGCTTTTGGGATTACCTTCCTCATGAGGAAAACTCGACAGTCCTATGGAGAATACTCTTAGTCTCCACCCCTGAAAGATAAGGGGCAGTGACAGGGTAGCAGCCATGTCATAAGGTGTGCAACCAAAATGGGGAGGCGAGCTGAGTTTGCTGATGGTTTCCACTCTGGAAAGGGGAATGAATCCTGTGCCTTTGTCTCCTCTCTCCCTCCCCTTGGTCTCTGGGTCCAGACCCCAGCAGCCAACATGGGAGACGTGGGCTGGATGTGGCTTCACAAGCGTCAAAACTGCCCCTGGGGCCCTTCCAAGCACAAGGGAGAGGTGAGGGACAAGGAGATGTGTGGAAGGATGGAAAGGTGTTATTTACACACAAACCAACACAGTCATTTTAAAGGAAACCTGCCTTGCCAAAAGATGACCCCGTGACTCGAGAGGGTTGTGAGTTTGTGCTAGAGAGAGGCAACAACTGCAAGGTGCTACTGCTAACCAAAAAAAAGCACAGAAAGTCAGAGTCTTAATGCCATGCCTGGATCACTCTCTGGAAGCTTCTTCTGCCCCTTCTCCCTCTTTTCCCATTCCCGCTGCTTTTAACATGAAGGAAGTTTGACTTTTAGACATGGGTTTTGGCTGTTGTGGGAAACACATGGTTTCTGAGCACATTGCTGCTCTAGCTGAGCCTCCTCTGGGTCTGAGACAGCAGGTCTGTGTAAATTTTGGATCTCAGGAACCTGGGATACGAGTCTTTCTCCATCAGGCTGTGCACCTTCCCCTGAGCTTGGTCAAAGCAAGAGAGGGAGGGCTCCTGCACATTTCTTCTCGTCAGCTCCCGTGTCTGGAAGTCTATGTTCACCTGGGAAAAGCAGCAGAAGAGAGTTTGGCACTCAGTGTCCAGCTGGCCTCCTTCAAATGCCACATTCCCTCTCAGCCATGGCTGTAAAACAGCAGCAGAACCAAGGTCCTACCCTCGTCCATGCCTGAACAACCCCCACAGCTCTGGGGAGTTTAGTGCTCCAGGGCTACAAACCTACCCCAAGCGTGGAAAAGTTGGATTTATAGTGATCTGAGCACTTCTGAAATCAAATTACTTTTATTCAGGCTCTCAGACAGCAGATCACCTAAAACTGCCGACTCAGCCTAACTTCTCTCCTGTCAACCACGATTTCTCTGTTCCCTTCATTCTTCACTACATGCCCAATGTATGGGTGAATGAACTTTAAACTGGGTTTAAACTATTAATATGTTCTTATTAAATGCTTCTAAACTCTGTTGATCTAAAATAAATTGTTTGATTTTTCCCACAGCAGCTTCACGTTACAGTATCTCTAGGAGAGGCTTGAAAAAATAAACCACCCTATAATGTTGTGACTGCCATTAGTTTGCAAAGCCAGCCTATGGAGTTTTCCTGTTTTCCTTCCCTAGCAGAGCAATCAACAGTTGCTAGGGTTATTGTCTGGAAGAAAAAACGGTTGAAAAGATGTTATTTGTTGTTATTAACTCAGTGTCCAAACTTGAAGGAGCCTAGAAAGTAAAGCTGTCTGCCTTAATGTGGATGGTCAGCAATATGGATTAGCTCTCTGCATTGCTTAATAATTTCATATTCTAGCATGCCAAAATTATATAACGGTGCTAAGGAAACTTCACCACAGGACCAAATTTTAGAAAAGACCCCATCCTACCTGCATTCCCATTTCTAATCAAGATTCAGCCCTCTAGTCCTTAAAATCTCACCCAACTTCCTGAATAACAGTGGGAAGATGCTCATGGAGAGCAGTGGGCATTGAGATACCCACAAACCTTTGTGTGAATCTGGGTCCTTTCCAGTGGCCTTGTAAGGGCCTTCCTAGCTGGGAGAGGGAGTAAAATGAGCCCTATTTGGAGTCCCTGACAGACACCTGTATTGTGACAGGCACCCATGCAGTGGAGCAGGAGGGGCTGGGTGCATTAAGAGCCACCCTGGTTGTGCTGTGATTGCAGTAACACAACCCAGCATTGCCAGGACACAGGATCTGACAGTGCCATCAGCCTGTCAGTGTTTGAAAGAGGATTTAATAATCCCAGGCTCTGGGTTGTAACTGCACTTTTTGTTCAGCTCAGAAGTATTGTTCACACCTCTCAGGAGGTCTGAGTGAGGTGGGAATTAGTCAGCAGATAAACTCTCCTCCCTGGGGAGTCAACAAGTTACTCATTGGTGGGATGGTCCTATGCAAAGTGTCCTCTGAGGAATGAACCCAGCAGCCTGCCCCAAGGTTGACAGTAAATAAGAGGAGCACTGTGAAATGCTCTTGGGAAGCTCGGAAAGGTTAGGAAATGTAGGTTGAGGTTGCCAGTGAACCCCCTGGCTGTGACTAATTTAGTATCATCAAAGTAGTTGCCCTCATCAGGGATGAGTCACCGTGAGCAGAGGCAGCTGTAGCAGGCACGATGGCATTTCCACCCTCCTTAGCCACTCTCTGAGAGGGAAGGAAGGGAGGGAGAGCACCCCCAGGCCCAGCTGGGGGTGATGGTCCTGCTCAGTGCCCGCAGGGATGCTGTGCCATCCCGGGGTGCTGCATACTCACCTCCCGAGGGGCCTGCACATCGATGAACTCCTCGAAGATGCGCTGGGCCTTGGAGGCCAGCTTGGCTGCAGAGCGCGTCTTCTTGAAGTCCTCGCAGGCCAGCCAGAACTCCAGATTCTCCTCACTGAACTCTGTCTTCAGGAAAGCACGGAAAGCGGCCAGCCCATCTGCAGGAGATACACAGGGAGTTACAAAGGGAGGAGAAAGAAGGCAGGGAGGTGTTCCTTTCACAGAAACCCTTCCATCCACCCCTGCCTACTAAAGACCATTTGATTTTTCTCCCAAGGTCTGCAATCTCAGGATGTGTCCATAACTTACACCACTGATCAGCTGGGCTCTCGTGTGCTGCCAGAAAGCCAAACATCACTTGATGTAACTCTGAAAAAGTGTTTTCCAGCTAACATGGCAAAAGGCTTTCCTCCTTTTGGAAAGGACACCCACCCTTTGGAAAGTTACTCTTGGAATTATCGAGCTTCAACTCTTTTCATCTTGTGCATGTTAATGCAACACTTTATAACACCCTATCTGTCATTAAGAAAAACCTTTAATAAAACACGGCTGCTGTGGACTTGTCTCCTATGTTTTCTGTCACTTTGCTTTATTGCCTTGTGCCATTCTTAGTTCTGAATTAAACAGAGGAAAGCTCTTGGAGAGTCTGTTACAGCTTCAAGAAAGGGTAGAGGGAAAGGACAAGGCCTAATTACAACTTGTCTAGTCAGTGGTAAAAGTGTGCTTATCACTTGCTAATGCTCAGCAATTGTGACATTTTGGTAATGTAATCGGAGTCAGCCGGGGCAGATTAGAAACACTGAAAGATTTATTAGGCAATCTGTGTCGTCTTAAACCCCTGCCTGGGCCTATTTATGGACACAGTCATTGTTTTTTATTTCCTTTCCCTGAATGGCACCAGTGGAGTTGAAGTAGCTGAAGGCTTCACACATACCCTTTCTCCTTGGGATAAATTTAACTCCTCATGTTGGTTTTTTTTTTCAATAACATGTTTCTAACTCTTCCTGGTCTTTTGCAGTAGGGTCTGGGTTTTTGTAGTTCATGACGGAAAAGCTCTTGAGTCAGCACTGTCTACTTCCCAGCAACTGTCTAAAAATATTGATGGAATTGGGGATGCACTTGGCGAGGTCAGCCTCCTCGAAAGGATGAAGGGAGCAAGGACAAGGCATCTCCAGCCTCTCATCCACCAGCCTCCTCCAGTCCTTCTGGGCAGGGCTGCTCTTGATCTGTCCATCCCCCAGCCTGGACTGATATTGGGGGTTGCCCTGATCCACATGCAGCACCTTGCACTTGGTCTTATTAAACCTCGTGAGATTTCCATGGGCCCATTTCTCAAGCTTGTCCAGATCCCTGTGGATAATCCTAACATCTTTCAAGCAGGCTATTCGGACAGTTCCTTCTATATGTTATCTATATGCTATATATAATATATATAATATATATGCTATTTTTATGCTATCTGTATGCTGTATATATGTATGTGCTATGTATGCTACAGATCTGTAGCAATGTAACACTGCCCTGCATCTCCCTTGCATGTCCTAAACTTCTTCCTGCTTCTTTTGTTTCTGGTAATAACTTAGGACATGGAGATATTTTCCAGCTCCTGCTGAAGCCTCAAGACCTAAGCAATGGCCCCAGGTACTGAACAGCAACAAACAGTCCTATTTCTGTCTGCGTGTCAGTCAAAGGAGATGTCTGACTGCCCAGATCCTCAAAGGGAAAGGCAGAAGAGATATTAGGCCAGAGAAGCCCAAATTAGAGGCTAAACCTCTCTGCTTTGGGTTCCTCAAAGCTCCTTCATTAGAGGGCTCCATGCACTGACTGCTCCATCAGCAGTCTGCTATCAGCAATAAAAATAGATCCATCCCATCCCCGCCATGCTCCCTCCTCCTGTCAGCCCCAGAAACAGCTGTATTATTCCAGCTCATCCTGACACTTCTTAATTCAAGCAATTTTAGGAGGAGATCGGGGTTTTGCACTGCTAGAGTGGACAAAATCAGGGCTCTTGTCCAAGTAACAGTGCATATTGTGGGTCCAAGACTAGGGCAGTATTGTGACATCAGCCCCAGAGAAGCCTGCAGAGCAGAATGCTAAAGGCATCTCCAGGAGCAGGGCACCTGTCAGGATCGCCCTGCCTGTGGCTGCTTTGAGCATCTCTGTGGGTAGATAAACATGGTGAAGGTGAAGGGTGTTTTAGGGCTGCTGCCCTTCCTGAAAGCTGGGACACAGAAACATTTTCCAAAACCTGTGTCCCCCTTAATGCCTGTAAGATTCACAGGGCATGTGTGAGAGCAGGGAGAACAGGGCAGGGAGTCTTTGCAGGCTGACAGCTTTCAGAAAGAAGGAAATAAAACAGGGAGAAAGTTCCAGTTCCTCAAGATCTATGTCATTTTATATATCATCAGCTCCTAGGATGCTTGACATTAAATATTGCAGCACCCAAGCACACTGCTATGTCTCTGCAGCCTCTGGCACACTGCTATGTCTCTGCAGTTTCTGCTGTGTCCCTGCTGAGGTCTTGCTCCCTTGTCTCCGTCCTGGTCATTTTTTTTCCCCCTTTTCCTCTAAAACAGCCCCAGAGCCCCAGCACTGACAGAGGATCACTTGCAGGAATAGCAGAGTTGCATGAAAGTACCCTATCTGCAAAATATCATTGCTGCAAAATATAATATCTGAAAAATATAATACCTGCAAAATATAATATCCGCTAAAAGAAGGGAATGTCATGACTGACAAGGAGAGAAAGGCATTTGCTACAGCCCTGCCCCAGAGAGCAGCTGCAGCAGGTTCCCCTGGGACCAGGAGGTTTCCATGAGCTCTGCCTTCTGCTCTAATGTCAATCAGCTCCTTTTTATCCTGAAATAAGTTTAGACAGTGAATGGATAAATAATAGTGTCTGGCTGTTCTCTGCTTTTTTTATGCACTCCTGTCATGCACTCCTCACAGCCTTCGAGGAGCTGCGAGTGATGAGGCTGAACCTGTGAGGACCTTGCACAGGATGCTTTGGATGCTGGAGAGGTCATCCTTGACTGCCTGGTTTTCCATAGTTTTCATCTTTAGCCCTTGACTGCCTGCCAGTCTTTCCAGCTGTGCCTGACAGCCAGGTTTGGGGAATTGCTGCCAAAGGTTTGTCATGGAACAATGACAAATCTGATTGAAAGGGCAGGAGGACAAGTAGGCATGGTAACTGCCACCACTTGAGCTGGAAGTTGACCTGGATGTTGACTTCAATCTCCTCCTCTCCTTCATAGCACATGAAGGCTATCAAGGAATGATCACTCATAAATGATCAGCATTTCAAAGCTCATCCCACCCAACAGGACATCTTTTTTCCTGGGGCAACCAGCACCGGAGTGCAGTGTGACATGAGCAGGAGAGAGATTTCATCTCCTGAAATATCCCGGAGTGCAATTCCAAATGGATGCTTTACACAGAAAGCACAGGAATTAAAAGCAGGATTAGAAGTCTGCAGATGCAGCAGCACAGGATAATCCCTAACCTGTGGCCCAAAGGCATGGCCACTCAGGGGGACAGGATGTGCTGGTGTAGGTGCACAGCCCTTCCAAACAACTATTGGACAATTATTCAGGAATTTGACTCAAGAATCCTTTGCTTGAAGCCAAAGGAGGAAATCAATACTGATGGAGCAGATAAGCTGAAGGCAAAGAAACAGAGCTCTTTACTGAGTGTCAAGAGTCTGAGGGAGAAGCAGCACACATTTGCTATTTTACTTTTGCAGTGTAGATATAAGCTTCAAAATGCCCTGCTCTCCATTCAGACTGACTGAGGAATGGGCAAGAGGATTGCCAGGTGGGATTGTTAAACGCTCAGGCATTACTCAGGATCTTGCAGATCACCTGTGAGTTAGGCATAACAGGAATTTGTGTTTTATGAATGGGCAGTGCCAGGCAGTTCAACGACCATGTGAGGACAGGGACTCCTGAAATCCTGTGGAGGAGATGGAGAGTGGATCCTTTCCAGAAAGAAGGGCTGTGGAGGAAGGGACTGAAGTGGGGAGCAGAAAACATGAGACAGGTCTTAACTGAATCAAGATCCAGCATCTTGAGGAAGAGCCCAGATTAGTGGCAGCCTAATAACCAAGCACCTGCCACTGTCAGAACAAGAAAGCAATCAACAGTCATTTATTTAATGCACGTCTTTCACCCCATCAACAACGAGACTTCATGCAGGGAGTAAAGGTAGAGTCCCTGTGGCTGGTGGATGGATGGATTGGCTCCATGGGATGTGTTGGGTCCAGGGCTGGAGAGACAAGGTCACAGTGCTCTGCATAGCACACGAACGTGCTCTCACTGCTGCTGAGCAGTGCTTCCCTTAATCTCAGCTGCCTGTCACCAGCACAATGCTAATACTGTTCTGGCTTAGAAAGAACAGAGAGTAGGTTGGGATATTCCTGTGCTGTGTAGGAAGTGAAGGAATGTGTAGACAACAGAAGGAGGAGAACAACAATAAAGTTTGGGCAGAAGAGCACAGAGACCACAAAAAATCTGGAGAAATAATCACCCTTGAGATAAAAGTGGGAATTGAGCACGAAGGTTTTTGGTGTCGGGTGCTTTGCTGAAACGTGACTAAGGGTTGAGGACAGACCGTCCTGCTGGATGCTGGACAAATGATAAGCCATGTGTCCAGCCCCGTGAGGGATGCAGAATGAGACATACTATTGCTTGTATTTCCCTCCAGCAGCCTGTCACAAGAAATCCTCATCTGGCTGGCTAGCCTGTGCCTCCTGGGCACGGGCACAGCGAGGGGAGTACTCCTCAGTTACTAAAATGCTCACACTCTGGGGACAATGCTGAGCTCGCTTCCCAGGGAGACTTCACACTGGCACAAAATGGGAAAAGATGCCAAAATCCAGCATGTTAAAAACACTGCTCTTTCTGCCTGGGCACCCAAGGAAATACTGCATACAGTCTGCTTCTTACTCTCTTAATTCCCTGACGAGAGCAGGATCAGATTCCCCTCTCCTGTTGCTTGCTCAGAAGCCCTGACCCCATTGAACACGTCTACGCTCTGCTTGCGTCTGGCAGTGAGCTCAGACAGGGCTCCTGATGTAAAATAGGGATTGTCTGCCTGACCCCAGGGTTTTTAAGTTGATTTGCTTCACGCATTAGCAAAAGCAATTAGGATATCATTGCACTGACCTAACCGTCTGGGGCTGCCAGCGGGGCGGAGCCGCTGCATCCTGCTGCTCAGCACTGCTCACTCCAGGAAGGGTGCGGGAATTGAGTCCCAGGGCCACTGCAAAAGCGAGGAGGGGAAAGCCCTCCTGCATTTCCGACTCACAATCTCTTGTTAAAGTCAACTCAAATTATCCTTTGAATGGCTGGGGAATCCAAATCAGACCACTCTGTGCAGAGGGCATTACCCAGCCTGGGAATCTCCCAAGACAAACAATTGCTTCAAATCCCAGGGGATTTCAATCCTCCACTCACGGTGCTGCCCCACAGCAGCAGATTGGGATCAAATATTACCTGCACAGGTCATTCATTAGAAGGGTGAGGGGAGATCAGGGAGAGCTTCACAGGGCCATCACACTTCAAGGGATATCTGGCAAAGGTGATCATAGAATCACAGAAGGGTTTGGGCTGGAAGGGACCTTAAAAATAATCTCATTCCAACCCCTCTGCCATGGGCAGGGACACCTCCCACTAGACCAGGTGGCTCAAATCCCCAGCCAGCCTGGCATAATGACATTCTCCTTAGAGTCTGTGTAATGCATGACACCTACTCAGGTCACTTCCATTCAGAAACCTTTTGGAGACTCATGAAAATGGGAAAGGGAAGAAGTGTTTTTCCCATCTCACAGAGTACTGCAGCCCTGTGAGCCTCCTGCATGTACGAGGGCAGCCTGCTCACCTGGGCACTTTGGAAAGCCTCTTAGGGAGCTCTGATCCATTTTCTTGCTCCTTGGAGCAATTTTACCACTTGTCCGGCCCCTTGCAATATTGCCCACAAGGTCTGCCCCATTTGCAGCTGCTCCATCCAGCTCCTGAGTCCCAACTTGAGCACTTTGGGGTTTATTTTCCCTGAAGAACAGTTTGGCTGGAAGGGACCAAAACCATCTGACTGCAGCTGAAAGCACCATACAACCCCCTGAAATCACACTCCTCTTTCCAAAATAAATGAACTGTCTCTCTAGTGAAGACGGTTTCTGACAGATGTGTCAAGCAGAAGTGCTCTACCTATGGATGCTGTGAGTCCCGGGGGGGAATTCTCCCCGAGCCCAGCTGGTTTTTAGCCCATGCCCCCAGGCATGAATTCCAAGTTTCCCTGGCTAATGCTGTTCACCCGAGCAGTCACAGGGAAATTAGACTGGGACAGTTCTGTCCTCCTCTTGGCACTAAAAGCAGAGTATTTGCTGGCAGCTTCCCTACAGACAGATGCCAGCAGGCTAGGCACAGCTTTATTTACTCCCAGATTTTGGCCAGTTAAGGCATAAGGCTCCCTTACCTGTCTAACATCAGCACATCCTAACAGCAATAATGCAGCTCATACAATATAATTAATTCTATGAATATGTGCTCTTCTCTCCCTTAAACCAGTGTAACTAAAATAACACTTCTGTTTCAACAGAACTTTTTGTATTTGCATCATTATAACCCTTGCTGGCAATTCCAGAAACTTCAGGTGCAGAGCAGTTATAAAATACTCCTTTGGAAAGTAGTTTATTAAACAACAATATTTTTTTTGTCACCAATCACCAGGCAATGTCACCGTGACTGCTGATAAAAAAAGATTAATTTAAATTTTAAAGAACACCTTCTGTTGCTATTAGGAACTGAATATTTTTCATTAGAAACTGAATATTTTTCATCAGTGCCAGAGATTTATCAGAATTACTTTCCATTCTAAGAGATGGGAAAAATCCTGATAATTCATTTATCACTCCAAAAGGCAAATTTATTAATAAAACCAGACAACCTTTTGGAGGTTGCTGGACAAAATAATTGAGCTAAGGCTTGATTTAGCATTTTTGCAGTAGTCAGCTGGAGAGGGAAGAATATAACATCAGGACATAGGTGGGTAAATTTGTAATCCAAGTGCTTTTTCTGCAGTCTGTTTTTAATAAAGAAAACCTCTACTTTTACGCCAGTGAAGAAGAAATGGGTTTGAGTTCAGGATGGTAACAGGGATGTGAATATCCCGCCCTCCCCTCTCCCCATCCCACAGGCACCCTATAATCTCCTTGGTGCATTTTCCCCTTCTTGTTCTGAATTTCCACAAAAGAAATGTTCCTTTTTAGCCATACCCAGCTACACCATATATTTTTCCCCCTATTGGCTGCAAGAGCAATGATTTCAACTAGAGGCTGCTGCTAAAATTACATACTGCTTTTCCTGCCTTGGTCAGCCAGCCTGTTTAAAGTTGTCACTTAATTCCCGGCCAAAACTGTTGTCATCTCAGTAGAAACCTAGCAAAATTACCCTTCACTTAATAATATAATTCTACACTTATATTTTAAAATGTAAGGAAAACCTGAGTCTCTAAGCAAGCCAGACAGCTCCTTATTGCCATAAAACGGTTCACTACCCACGCTGACTTTTCCCCAACCTCGACTCACTCAGATTTTATTCTCCAACAGAAGCCCATGAATGAACCCATACTGGGAAAAGCAGAGCAATATTTGCTGAACAGAACTCATAGGATTAATCTGTTGAGCAGAGCATGGGGTGCTGATTATAGGTTGGCATAAGGTCTCTGGATGTGAAATATTCAGGTTTGCTGCGGTAACTGCAAATCAGGCTCTGCTCAGGGGGACTGATTCCTCTGTGACAGGGCAAGTCATTCAAGGGTACTGAGCTGGAAGAGGAAGCACCTTGGGCTGATGGCTTTAGCAGTTGTGATTTTCCTTGTGGTCAGGAGCAAAGCCATGAAGGGAACACACAAAACCCTTTTATCCAGAGGACAATTCGTGCCTATAAAGGATGGTGACTGCTGGGGAGTGAGCAGCTCTGAGGGACCATACCCCAGCTATGCAACACACATTCTGCCCTAACTACAACAGGGGTTAAGGGCAGAGGAGGGAAAGAAGGTAGAATTTGATTTCTACTCACATTTATGGGACAAAAGGATATCAAAAGAGTCTGCCCATCTTGTTGCTTCTTCTGTTGACAGTCTTCTGTAAGGAAAAGAAGGGGTAAGTTATGGGCAACCCATGGCTGCTCATCTCCTCTGGAACTGTTTGATGAGGACACCGAAGAAGGCTGGAATTCTTCTCGCCTGATTTTGGAGGTCTAGAGTGTAGAACTGAGCCAAGTGACCCTGGGCTCCCTTAAGAATCAGTGAGGAGATACCAAGGGACCTGGCAGGGACTCATCTCTGCTCATCTCACATCACCAGGCAGGCAGGTAAAATAGGCCAGATGAATCATACCCAAAAAGGGACCAATTTTTCCTCATTGACTCTAAGCAGAGGCCCAGAGAACAAGCTCAGATGCAGACATTTACATTGTAAAAGCTGAAAGTCAGGCAAAATGAAACTCAGCCCTGCAGAAGTGTTTATTTATCTCACTTGACTTTCAGAGGATCTGAACTTAGGTGTAAGCAGGGACTTGTGATCAGATGAGTCCCATCCCACATGTCTCAAATCAGGATTCTGGAGGGTCTGAAGCATCTCCCTCAAGCATTGTGCAAACCCTCACCCAAATTTTGGCAGTGTTAAATATAAGGCTGAGCTGAAGATGAACTGAAATTGCTGGTCACCTCTTAGACCAAGCCAACTGCTCAGGCTTTGATTTTTGATGACAGAGGTGTAAATCACATCCCCAAATACATGCAGAGATATCCCACACACAGCAGTAGGGACTGTGAGCATGTTCTGTCTCACAGCAGAGCTCGTGTCAAAGATCCAGGTGTTTCCTGAGGCTGTTCCTGTTGGATCAGTGCCGGTTTGTTTTCCTTGTGGAAGTAGTCACAGATTATACAAAGTACAACAAAAGGAAGACAATACTGGAGAAGGGGGTGCATGGGAAGGGGAAGGACAGGAGTGGGGTTGGGGTGGGATGCTGCAGCTGTACTCACTTCAAAGCCCGGTTGGGCTTGTCCGGAAGAATAGCTGTGAAATCATTATATGAGTCTGATTTGTGAGACAGGCAGCCCAGGCGAGTCCTCATCCCTCTGTTCCTGTGGTCGAGGTGGGGAAGCAGGGGTGTTAGCAGGGGAAACCAAAGAAGAGGACGATTATAAGTCTAGCCAGCTTGGCAAAAGAAAAAAAACAACCCCAAAGAAAACCTCGGTGGCTCTGTGCCAGATCTGTGTCCTTGGTTCCCTCATGTGTGAGAGGGACCCTGAGACATCTCCAGGCAGATGCTAAGGGTGAACACAGCACCAGAGCAGCTGAAGGCTCATCCACACCAGGCATTCAGCTGCCTTGGCTGGCAAAATGGCTTTGAAAGGCTGTGCTTTGGGATGGTTTCTTGGAAAGTCCCACTCTGGTCAGGTGTGGGAGGAGAGCAATGGGCAGCAGTACAAAAAATCAGTCACCACTTTCTAGCAGCACCAGAAACAGCACAAATACCACAGCTGGAGGGCAGGAGGGGGCTGGAGGAAGGAGAGGAGTAGTAAGGCACCTGCAAGGTGAGCCTGTGCTGCAGAACCATGAGTTCCTGGCCAGGATCGATCCCAAGTGGCTTCTTTAGACTCAGGATTATATAAGCAGGATCAAACTGCCTGCTTCCTGACACACTTACCCAGGCAGAAAATGGCTTTATTGCTTTTTTCCTCTAAATTTCAGCCCAGCCCGAGCCTTCGATCCTCCGCCAGCCCCTGGCATCCTTGCCCAGCCCCTTCCCAGGACAGCAGCCACAGCATCCTTCATTACATAACCTGGGATGGGCAGGGACACAGAGGGACAGGGAAACGGAATACACACACGCATTACACAGGACTGGCATCACCTTCTCCCCAAAAACGTGTAGGGGCTGCTTAATGGGTTTGCATGGGCTCTGTGACCTGCCTCTCCAGCCCAAGGGCATCTCCTCTCTGAGACTCCCTGGACATCAAACGAGGCCGTTCTCTCCTCCAGACCGCGGGAGGAGCATTTAGTGACCCAGTCTCCACTTCTCAGCTGCTGGACCTACTTTGGAGCAGCTGAAAGCCCTTCTCCAAACCCTGCTGCCAAACAGATGCTGAATACTTTCTGTGGCTGCAGAAGTACAGCATTTTTTCCCTTCCATCTGTAATTCTTGCAGAACACTTCAGCACCAATGCCTGAGCCAATCTGTAGTGCGCCTGTTTCCCCCTTCTCCTCCCGCCTTTTGGAGAGCTTCTATTATTGCACATTTTAATGTAATCTTAAAGCAAATTAAATGTTAATTAAATGCACTGAGTGTCTCCCTGGTGCAACACAGGCAGCTCGCAGCATTTAACAAGCACAAAACCCAGGAGCTCTTCAGTCCTGGGAATTGTTGCACAGCCTCCAACTACGGACCCATGGCCACGGGCCCGGGACGCTACACTCCACAAACTCCAGATGAGAGCACAGGGAGTGCCACGTTCCCTGCTGGACTTGCTGTGCTCAAGTGGACACCGAGCCCACTACAGGATCCTTCTGGTACCTCTCCTGATGCCTCCTACACCCCACCTTTCTGTTCCCTCCTCTGTTTGCTCATTAATTTCCCAGCAAGAGGTGTGACAGGCATTACCGCAGTGCTGCTCAGATTCCCCTCTGATGCCTGAGATCAAGGGACTGCAGCAGGGAATCAGAGCAGGTGGGGGGCAGAGCCGCTGTGCCATGAGCAGGGAATTGGTTCCTCATGGAACACCCTTCTCTCGGCAAGGACTTCCAAGGCAGGATACAGAAGAGAGAGAGAGAAAGGGAAAGAAATTGGGTCTGCAGGAGATGGAGAGGCAAGGGAAGGGCAGGAGGGAAGAGGGGACACTGCAGTGAGCTGAAGGGCTTGCTGGACGAGGCAGACAGCGATACGATGGGGAGGGGTGAGGGATGCACCGTGTCTTTCCAGTTACCTCCGTGGGATCAGTAAGGCAGCCATTCAGGCATCCAGTTATGGTTAACCCTTTAACTAGCTGGCTTGGACTGCAGTCGAGGCTGCTTGCAGGAGGCAGTAGCGCAGGAAGAAGGGATTTACTGTTTCATGTCCTGGCACTTAAAAATACACCAAAGAATCCTCTTTGCCAAAGCCAAGAAGGGCCAGTTGTCCTCAACCCATTTGATCCTTGCCTCCTAGCGTGGAAAGTCAATTGTTCAATGGAAGACGTTGAGAGTTGAGGGATGGTCACAGAGGAGAGACAGCATTTCCTTCTAAGACCAGGACTGCAGGTAAAGTCCAGCTTGGGGTCTAAAGTGGTTTGAGTTTGGTGTCCCAGCTCACCAGGGAGCAGCAGCAGTTGGCATTATCCCACTCATCCTTCAACACCTCCGAAGGTCTCTCCTCAACAGGCAGAGCTCTGGGCTGACCTTGCTAAGAAGACCAAACTACCTCTTGTGCCTGTCCCTCCAGGTCATGTCTGATGTTACTGGCCAGGCATCATGGAAAAGCTGGCACTGCAAACAGAATAACAGGACTTCACTCATCTGCAAGTGCTGCTCCTTTCACCACCACAGGCTCAAGCACTCACACAAAAATAACTCAAAGCAAGCAACTCCTTGTTGGGGTGGTGGGAGCCTGCGGGAAGCCACCAAGGAGATGCACAGCCTGAAAAGAGGAGGGAAGGAGAGAGGGAGATTGGAGATGGTGGGGTCCTCGTGAGCCTTGGCACACTGGGGAGCAACTGGTTGACAACTCTCACATCAACAGAGAGTGAGGGGGAGATCCCCCGGGCAGGAGAGCCAGGGGACAGAGAACAGGGCTCTATGATGAGCAAAGGCAAACGTTTCTGATTTGCCAGGACAGGGCCAAGCTCCAGGTACCCTCCATATCATGTCCTCCTGCCCACTGGGAACAACCAAAGAGGAGACCAAGGAGCTGATGAGACCTGAGAGGGTGTGCAAGGAGTCAGGATCCCGCTCTGCTGGGGCCTGGGGAGACCCTGGAGCTTGGGCTGCCCAATGCAACATCCCTCTTAAAACCTGATTACATTTACGCACAAAACCTCTTCCCCACTAAATTAATGGAACCAGGATTGCGCTGCATTGCCAGTGAGTGCATTTCCTTAATCCTCACCCCGACCGGCTGCTTCACTGCACTCTAACTGAAATCAATCCTTGTAATTCCTTAAGCCCCTTTAAATTTCCTCATTAACAGCCTCACCCGCATGTGGGGCACAGCACATGACTTCCTAGAGTCCAGCAGCTCCTACTCCTCTTTCCCACTGCTGCTCTGAGGCGACAGCTGGAAGTGGAGCCGGGTGCCCTCTCCCTTGCAGCCTCCTTCAGCAGCCTGAATTTTGGGGTACTGTTATGAAAGAGCCTTCTGCTCATCCCCACACCCACCCACTCAGCCCCCACAGTAACCACCTGCACTGCTGAGAAGCACTCAACTTCCCTGCAATCCCAAAGTCCATCCGACTTCACGGGTGCTAGGACCTACGTTTCCCATGAAGGCAAACTCACTGCTTGGCTGACACACCCACGGATGTTTCCTCTGTTTGCAAATAAAGCCAGTCAGTTATGACTTTAAAATGTAAGCCGTGGTGTCTGGTAAAGGCATTGCAATAAAGGTCCTGGTGAGGGGATTTTCCTCCCGCTCCATCCTTCATCCTACCTCCCCCTTCTATGAAAGGAACCCGGTCAAGGAGAATTGCCAGCCTCATCATGGATGTGTTTTGGGGGTTTCTCCTTGAGAGACAGAAGGGGAGGGGTGTGATTAGGACGTTCAGGTTATCAAACCACCTAAGCAAAGATAAAGAAGCTATCCCAGAACAAAAAAAAAATAGCAGCACGAAGGTAAACCAAACAAAAAACCAAAACCAAACCATCTCAAACCATGAGATCTCTCAGGGGTTTCAGGAGATTAAGACTATCCATTCACATGCAGAGAAAGCCAGGAAAAAAACGAACACAGAGGCACTGCAGACAGACAGACACCGCGAGAAAGATACTCACTGCCTTTGACCTGTCCTCTCTGCCGGGGGGTCTGTGCCGACAGCGTGGTCAGAGAGGCTCTGGCGAGAGAGCAGAGCGGTCTTCCTCAGAGACAGCCCCCTGCTCGGGGTGACAGTCACACCTCGACACCCCTCCCTTCCCCACCTCTCCCCGGGCAGCAGCAGCGGAAGCAGCAGGAGCAGCGCAGCTCAGAGCCGCTCTCGCAGCAGCCCCAGCCTGGCTGCGCAGCCGGCTCCCAGCGCTCAGCGCCCGCTCTGCTCCGGAGCCCAGCACATCCCAGCGCATCCCAGCGCATCCCAGCGCATCCCCGCCTCACCCACCTGGCAGCAGAAGCCCAGCTTCTCCCCCCGAGGGGACGGGGGGCCGCCGCGCACGGGCGGAGGATGTCAAAGGCTGCCGGGGAGCATCTGGGGGCGGAGAGGGGGGATGCCTGCGAAAGCGCTCGCTGTTGTCACCCTCGCTGCGTTGGAATAAAGCACCTGCCCGCCTTGCTTTGAGCGGCTGCTCGGAGCTTTAGGGAAGGTTGCTGCCCTCAGATCGCTCATCTCCAGGAGTTGTCACAGACAGAAGGGACGGAAGAGTTTCATTAAAGAGCCCAGGTGTCAGCAGGGACAAGGAAGATTTTGGCACAAGGCAAAGAAGAATCTTATTGCTGGGCACGGGATGACAGGATCAAAAACCCACCCAGTGATGTGGCAGACCCCCTGAACCCATCTCCCCTTCTCTCACCTGGTGTGTAAATCCCTGCAAGCTCCCTCAGTGCCCTCACCCCAATGTATGGGCTCCAATCTCCTTTTTTTTCTCCTGCATCCCCCTCCATCCTCCAGAGAATATGTATGGGATGTCCAGGGCACGCCAGTGGCTCTAACAACAACCTAACCCATGGCACCAACAGCCCCCCAGCTCTGGGCTCAGCACAGCCACCAGTGACAACACCCGGTGTCACACAGGCACTGAAGGGGGTCACTGAGAGCTCAAGCCATGGGATCTCCATTGCTTTTTTGATCCTGACAAAGCTGATTTGCCTTAAAAGAAAAATCATTATAATAATAGAAACATCCTCTGCAGTTTAACAAGTCATTGTCTTTTCCCTGGAAACTTGTAGTCACCTTCCTCTCTGCTAAAACACTGCTGGCCCTGGCATCCTGGTGCTATTAGGAGGAAGCATGCCTTGAGATAGCACATTATCACCAGGCACCATCCCTGGGGAGAGGCAGAGTCCTGCAAAACCTCCTACAAAACCACAGGGTTTAGCAGCACTGCAGCAAAGATCCTGGCTCTCCATCAGCCTGGATCCCCTCTTTCACAGCTCAGTGTGGCATGGAAATGTTTGCCTTGTTCTTATCCTCTCATGGCAAAGCCTAGGTCATCCCGACTGGGATTAATCACATCTCCAGTTATCAGAAAACAAGCACTAAAAAATTGCTGTGGCCAGTAAAACCTCCTCTAAACCACAGTCAAAGGTTGAGGCTCATCCTCTGCCTCTGCTACTACAGGCTGATTTGTGCAAATTAAGTAACAGTCAGCTACAGCCCTTGCTCCAAAACCCAAGCCAAATTTAACTTCTAATTTGGTTAGAAGTTAAACTGGTCTGTCATTTTTGTTTTAATATGTTATTTCCATGCTCCCAGGTTCCCTCTGGGCACCGCAGGGGGTCACAAGTGACAAGGTTTTCATAACAGTCCCAGGACATCCCTCAGCTCTCATTCACAACACACACATTGTGGGCTGGAGGAGATCACTAAAATGTTCAATCCACAAAGCTCTGGATGATTCTGCTCCATTATTCATATACTCTGAGACTTTGCTGCGGTCCCAAACAGATCAAACTCTGGTCCATTAACACTGGATGGGATAAATTACTGGATCACGGGAGTGGCTCCCACTTCTCCCTCTGCTTTTACACCAGTTTTAGATATTGCCATCTCATAGCCAACACCAGTATGAGACCCCCAATTCCTATTTCTCCAGTACCTCATTAGACCCATTTTCTGAGCTCAGTGAATCCTGAATAACACACAAATGACTCTGAATGCCAACAATTTTTCTTTCTAGTTTCCTGGGGCAGGTGTGAGTTAATAGAGAACAAGAATAAGTGAACTGTTCTGACACAGGCACTATGGGAAATGTAATTAAATTGCAGATAAAGAGAATTATGGGGTTTTTACAGGGTAATATTTTAGAAAGCTTCTGTGCAGTAGGTTTATAGCAAATTCCTTCTAAAATAGCCCTCCTGCTTCTGACCACTCTGTAGTTTCTATTTAAATGCTTTTAATAAAATAACTCATTTTGATATTAGGCTTGAATCCCATCCAGAAATTTAAATCTCTCCAAAAATTACTCCAAACCAATTTCCTCCTGACCCGGCAGCAGCAAGCACACAAGCAGTGAACACGTGCAGTGTTGGGAGTGTTGGCTGTCATTGTGGAGGGCAGAAGGGAATTTGCCAGCCTGTTGCTACACGTTAACCTCCCTCTCCAGGGTCCTTTTCACCCTCCCCATTATTTTCAGTGCCTCCCTGCCTAATCCAGTTGTTCTGACCATTGATCACTACTCAAATGGTTTTTATCCAAAAACCTCGTCCAGACCAAACAGCTCCACCAGCTTCAGTTGATCCCAGTTTCTGCCACTCAAATGAGAGATAATTGTGTGACCTGAAGACACCTCAGCTGTCCTGACACATCCAGCAGGACCAGCAAGGCAGCTCTGGCTGGTGGTGATGTGGCTTTTGCCTCTCCACATACAGGGATGCTCTTCCTAGGGCTGGCAGCTGAGCACCCTTCTCTGTTTGGAGCAGGAAGATCAGACCATGCATACACTGACTGGCTCATTTGCTTGGCTCTGGGTTTGCCTTAAATGAACCCCTTTACCTTGACATTTAAGTAGACTTCTCCCTGTCCTCTCACCCTTGTTCTGTATCCTTGGGGGTTTGCTGCCCCTCTGGGGTGCCATTATTTTATGTTTGATGAGCTGTCACACCAAGCCCACTGCTGTTGCTTCCACTTCTCATTTCCAGCTTCATGGCCTTGTCAGATTTACAGTGATCCCTGCTGCACTTTGAAATTCTTTGGGTTTTGCTTGCTTTTACTTCATGATTTTTCTTGGGCCTATGGCAGCATTTCTCCTTGTTGGTACTATGCTCCAGGGGCTCATTCGAGGGGTGAGCTTTCACAACCTGCTGATCCAGGAGGATTTTCCCTCCTGCCAAGAAAAGCACTTCTTCACTCTGCTGTGATGCTGGGCAGCTACATCCCCACAGGTAAAATCTTTCCCTGATGTGTTTTCATGAGATCCTGTTGCCTCTGAGATCTCTTCAGAGGATGCTCAGTAACTAGTGGAAGGTGCCTCTGCTCATGGCAGAAGGTTGGAACTTGATGAGCTTTAAGGTTCCTTCCAATCCAGACCATTCTGGGATTTTGTGTGTGCTCTGTGACTGCAAAATGCCAGTCACAGGAGGCTGGCTGCCTCCCACAGTAGTCCTGGCTCTGGGAATCCAGGTGAGCTGCAAAGCCTGCCTTAAGCTCAACCACAAACCTGCAGCGACACTGCTGTAACCCAGGGGGGTTTTGGGCTTTTGCTGGACTACTGAAATGAATAAAGTGTCATATGATCTCCTTCATAGTCATTCAAAATTTATCCATAATCCAGAATGGTACCTATATGGGCCCAACTCCATGGGAATTCAGATTAGTAATTAATTAATCAGTCTCCAGAGACTGCTGTTCTCCACTACCGTTTGCAGTTAAACCTGGAAAGAAGTTACTTGTAACTTGCATCCAGCTATTCACAGTGCCAGGCTGCCCTGCTGTCTTGTCTGAAGACACACTTGGTCCAGCACAAGGTGACTGCCTTGGAAGGAAAGAATTATGACTGGTGTAGATCACTTGCTAAACTACAAAACAAACCACATACTTACCTTAATTGCAAACAGAAACCCTTTCTAAAAAAAAAGATCTCCAGTATCTTTTTTTCAATCTCCAGTAGCACCAGGAAATATCCACAGATGAAGCTCAGAATGTTTTTAAGGAGTCAATTTATCTGTCAATCTTAAACTTCAAATCATTCTCCACATCAGGCCTGGCAGGGAGGAAATCCTAAAAGGGGTAGGAAGGGGGGGGAGCAGGGGCAGCCAGGGTTTCAGGGACAGGTGAGGAGACTAAGCAGCTGGGTGGGGTGTTGATTGGGGAAGCCACCACACGTGCTCTACGAGGCAAGGCAGGAGATGGGAGACACCCACAGAATTAAACTCCCCTTGAAAATGACAGAATATGTTCAAAAATAAAAATGAGTTACATAAAGTGAGATCCACAGTTGTGTCTGTGGCTTAGCTCGAGAGCATGGCAGCCATTTAAATTCTCCTGTGTCAATGATAAAAGTGTCTCCTAGCCATGTTTGTGGCTCCTGGGCACAGCGATTGCTGCAGCAGACCAGATGCTTCTGCTGCGAGATGGCTCCTGGCCTCCGCTCCCTGCTCCCTCCCAAATTCCTCTGGGCGGGTAGCACACAAAACCAACAGCAAAGCAGGGCAGGAAGCTCCAGGCTGAGAAGGGCAGACAGGAATCAAAGGGAAGAATTTTCCCTTTAAAGCACTCTGTTACAATTTCGTAATTGTTCTCTGAGGAAATGTGCTGCCATACCCAGGAGTAGCTCCACGGAAAGGAATGTGCCATGGCTCTCCCTGTGCGTTGGGGAGGACGCTGTGAGCATGGCGCAGGGAGGAAGAAAGGATTGGAGTTGACACAGAGCTGCTCTGTGCAGCCTTGGAGCCCTCCCAGCTTTCAGCATCGCTGCTGCTGTCAATATGGCAGTGGCTGGAACGCAGCTCTGTGCATGGCTGGGAAGCTGGGACAAATCCACCCCGACAGACAGAGCTCCACTATGATCCCCTGCCACGGATTCTCCATCCGTCGCAGGGTTTGATTGAGATCTGATGCTCGGCACAGGTCAGGGAGCAAGGCTTGCTGACAGATAGGGTTAATTTTCTGCTGGGAGATCATCCGAGGTGCTTGCAAGCAGCCTGCATTTTGTGAGCTGAATACTGCAAACTAGCTGTTTATTGAGTGTTAAAAATCAGCCCGAGACCTCGGGGTTGCAGTCCCAAAGCAATTTATGATGGACAAGGTCTACGCTGCTCTGCTCTTATCACTGTTATTCCAAAGACTGGGACTTGCAGGACATCCAGGTCCCACAGCAAGGATTTCCTGGGGCCATTAACTGCTCTATGGATACACAGCGTGCCACGGGAAAGTCATTCCCACCCCAGCAAAACACCTGAGCACGTGCTTAACTTTAAACACAGGAGCGGCTGAATGGGTATTTGTAAGATGAAATGCAAACAGAGTTAGCCACAAGCGTGAGCTGGGATTTCTCTTTCATCTCTGGAGGCTGCTGCTGTAGCCTTAACTAAAATATAAATGAGGTGAGTGAGATGAACTCGTCCTCTTTCTCCAGCAGACGGTGGTTCTTTCACAAAAATGTCTGCTGCATCCAGCACTAATTTCACCTCGGGAGAGTGGCTGCCATCAGTGCCCGTGTCCTGCCAGGTTGGAGAGAGATGCTCCCTGAGCTCTGCCAAAGCCTGGGCCAGCCCAGCCCTAAGGCCCCGGCAATGTCCCCAGAGCCGCATGGAAGGCGGGCAGGGCAAGAGGCAGGGCTTGTTCCAGCGCTGCTCTCGGGGCTGCAGGCACGAGAGAAGGGCAGCACAGCAGGACAGAGGGAGCTCAGCCCATTCACTATGCAACCTGTGGGCTCCCCAGATGGAGGAATGCAACGGCATTCCACTGGGATGAGGCACAGCAGCAGGGATCAGCGACGGGGAGAAGATGCCAACACAACAGGCCCCTTGTATTGGTCAGCTGTGCCAAAAAACTGGTTTATTTGCCCCATCCACAGGAGAGCAAAGAGCTGACCCTCACCACTGTGGGGGTCTCCATAAGTTACAGCAGCCCCACCATCACAGCAGCAGGAAAATGAACCCCTCCCCAGTTTAGCTGGTTCTTCCCCCAAAGAGTGCACATGCCTGTGCCATCTGCAAGTTTTCGCTCCAGCCTTGGACCAGTGCAGCTCTCTCACCTCCAACGCAGTCTCTTTTTGCTCCAATTAGTCTTATTTTTAACCAGCTCAGCCCTAGTGCTCAGCCCAGGCGTTAGTCACAATGTCACAGATACCCAAATATTCAAAGCAAACACAATCTACCATTTTAAAACTACAACAATAGCAAAAGCAGGAGGGGAAGATGCCAAGATGGTTAAGATCTCAGATGTGCAGGCACAAGCACAGGTTGATGTTTTCTCCCAGCATCAAAGGCCCAGTGCTAATCCCATTGACACAGAGATCATCCCAGGACCATTCCCGCTCCTCCCCAGTCAGGACTGGGCTGAGCCTAAGAAACGCTGTTCTTTCCCCGCCTGCTAATTAATTACAAGCCGTGTCTGTGTCCCTTTGACCATTCATAAGATGTCACGGGAAGATTAATGCACGGGGAGAAGCACTGCAATGGCATTAATAGGGCATAATAGTGGCATAATTAATCCGAGCAGCACCCTTCCCCTCCCACTCTGCCTGCAGAGTCCTCTTTCCCCGCAGGAAACTGGGGCAGGAGCAAGTCAAAATCCCTCCTCCCCCAGGGATGAAGCCAAGGGAAGGACCACCGGGCCTTTCATCACCCTCCAAGGCCCTCCTGGCTCTTACCTGTGCTGCAGCTACGTGGCTTTTGGTGCTTGATGGACATGGCTGGTTGGGGCCCTGAGAAACTGCAGAGTCCCGGTGCATCAGGGAGGGCAAGGGACCTGGCCCGGTCACAGTTATCTCCGCAGGAGCAGCAGCACTGTGCCACTTTCCCCAGCTCCCCAGCCCTGCATCTCGTGAAAAGAACAAGAGCTGGTGGAAGGAGGGGGGTTAGGAAAGAGAGGGAAGGGGGAGAAGGGAGAGCGGGAGCTCTCGCAGATGCACACACACAGAGCAGACAGAGGCTTGTATAAGATGGCTCTGCCTGACTTGCTCTCATTATTGCCGCAGGCTGGCTGCTGCTCATGGAGAACCCGCCTGCATCCGCTGCTGACTGCGGGCATGGGGGAAAGGGACAGGAAAGAGATTAGGGCCTCACGCACCTGTATTGGAGCAAGGAAAGCGACTGCCTGGGCATGGGGGACTTCGTGGTCTTTGTTTGCTTTTACCTGGGAGGGGAAGAGCTGTGCTAGAGGGCAGGAAGGGATTGCAGTGATGGAGAGTTCAGCTTTTCATGGATGACTCCTTTCTTCCTTTGAACATAACAAAATCCCCAAGCCCAGTGCTCCCCAGGGACACCAAGTGATGGCATCAGGCTGGCCTGACCCAGGGCTCTGAGAAACGGTGTTACATGGAGATGGACAGAAAGTGGGTTGCACATCCCCAGAGCACCAGCACTGAGTAAAGCTCAGCCTCCCCCTCATCCCCATTATCTGTGTCGTGCTGATACATATCCAAAGAGCTGGCAGGGCTGTTTGAGGGGAGGAGTGTGTGGAAACACACTCCAGCCATGACACCTCCCCTTTGGATGCTGTCAGGAAGCTGCTGGCAGAGCTGCCTGCAGTCCCTGACACTGCTGATCTGCTGCACTGACAGACCCAAAACGGTGGGATCCAGAGATCCAGCCAGAATCCTTCCCAAAGGGGCACCAATTCTTCACTCCACAGATTTTATTTTTTCTAAAGCATCACACGCTAGAAGCATGTGCCCCTCTGGAAGGAGGTGAGAGCTTTGTACCTCATGCCTTTTTCAGCTTCTTGAAAGCTCCCAAACCTCTTCCCCTCCTCTTCTCCAGTGCTTTGCCACTCAGAGGGTCTGGGTCTTGCCTGAGGGAGCTCAGTTCAGTCAGAAGGATTAAAATGAAAGTCAAGTCAGATGCTTGAGGTATTATACCCTCCCCAAAACACCCAGTCACCTGTTTTACTCCAAGGTTTCCCACTGGTGTTTGCAGACACATGGATCTCTAGCCACAGGGCTGCTGTTAACAGAAATCAATGAGTGATGCATGGAATTACAAGCGCAGAATTTCCAAGTCAATACCCTCCCCAGCAGTTAACCTGGCAGCACATCAGGCCCATCCCTGTCTCTGAGTGGCTGTGTTCAGTAACATACCTTCAAGACTCACCTGGGATCACATGCATTCCTACAGCAGAAGATAGGATCAGTCCTACTGAGCCAAAACCCAGTACCCTGACTGCCTGCCTGCTCCACTGGCCTCACAATGGAGCAGATGGCACCCAGCTTCAAGAAACCTCCCCCTCACGGGTCACTCTGCCAGGAGCTGTCAGAACGTATTTCAAGTCTCAGCATTCCATCAGCCCCGCAATAGAAAAGGTCTCGCTGTGGATCCATAGCTGTGGATGGCTTCTCTGCCTGGAGCAGCACATAAAAGGCCCAAGGAATGATCACTTCAGGGCCTATAACCAGGTATCCCATCCTTATTCCCACCACAAGAGGAGTGAGAAGCTGAGGTTTGGTGCTATATCCAGATCATGATTGTTTCGCCATCCCAGAGAGATCCCAGTGGTGCTGGGGAGCTGGATCCCTTTAGGATGTTAAAATCAGGAGCAATATCACTGCAAAGGGGGGTGTGGGCATCTCTCCTGCAGCTCTCTGCATCTGTATTACTTAAATCACTAAAAAAGGAGTCTCTGAGGATGCACAGCTTTCCTACACCCCAAGGCTGGGAGATTTCCAAGTGACATATGTTCTCTGTAGGGCTGTTTTAAATGTGGATACTCTGCAGTGCCATCTCACAGTACATTGGGGGGGAGTGCAGGGGGCAAGGGCCATCTTTGGGGAAAATAATCCCCACATCTGTATATTGTGGGGAGTGAGGAGCTGTCTCCTCTGAGCCCCAAGGCATGCAGCCAAACTTCCAGTCTGCAGGAGGATAGACCCTCTGGCAGCCTCGTAGGCTGGGGTCTGACTCTCCCAGAGGGAAGAAAAAAGGGCAAGGCCCCTCAGATGATTTGCAGTGTGCTGTCCAGGACTTGCAAGGGGACACTGTCAGTGCCACTGTCTGTCATCACTGTGAAGGTGCCCCCAGCTTTATAGGGGCAGGGACAGCTTCTCCCTGGGTGAGCCAGGATTTCCAGCTGCATGTGAAAAAGCAGGTTTGTTTTGTATGCACGCAAAAGCCTAAACTTAGCAAGCAAGATGTTAATTTGTGAGGGGAAAATAGGCCATATTTATGTAACTGTGAAAAGCTGCAGCAAAGGCTACAGATCCAATAGGAGAGGAGTGTCTGCTCCCAGCTCAGGGCTTTGTGAGAGCTCCAGCAACTGCATATTCATCGCCCCACACCCCAAAGACCCAGCTTTGAGGCTTTCCAGGCTAAGAATAGAGGTCTTGTTGTGTTTGCTGCTCCATAGGCCGGGTTTTGTCCCGGATTAGAAGCACCAGGGTGTGGAGCTGCAAATGGCAGCATCTCTGCCTGCCTGTGAGCGAGGCAGGGCTCCGGGCCCAGCAGGGATGGAGAGCATGGAATAAAGGGTGAATTCATTCCCAGACACACAGGATGGCATTAGTGCTGGCCCTCTGCTCACAGAGACGTCCCCCGTGGTGGACGGGACACCCACAAAACACGACTCCCTTGTGCACAAACAAAACCCAAGCATTTTTCCAAGCAGGGCAGCTGGGGCAGTGCCACGACTGAAATTAGCAGCTCGTCCCGGCTGTGAAGCCTAATGGCTTGGATCCACCTCAGGAAGTCCGGCCCCTGCAGGGGCAGACAGCTCCCCCTGTGACAGCCGGCCTGTGACATTTCTTTCCCCTTCCACTCACATTCTCTGCCCCACTTAAACCAGGTTGCGAATCCAGTAATCCCCAGCCTTGGAAATGGAAACCCCAGAGCCAGTGACTCCAGGGTTTTTCAGACAACCCTGCACTTAAGAAGTCTTTCGGCTTCAGAAATCATCATGTGGCAGTCCTGGCACTGGTGGGAAACAGCACAACACTGCTCCTTCGTTGGCTTTGAATTTGTCACGCTGGGACTCTGGGAAAGCCCTTTAATGGCTAAACTGGGCTTGCAAATGGCAGCAAAATCATTCCTGTGGGGAAACTAAGAGAAAAAGGACTGAATCGTGGATGCTTCTGTGGCCTATGGCTCCACTATTCCCTGAGCCTGTGGCCATATTCCTGGACATTTATCGTAAAGCAGCAAGGGATGAGACTTCCAGAAAGTATGGTGACCCAGGGCTTTGAGTACCTGTAGCAGAGCCCAAGCCAAGGGCAGCACTGGTCACAGACACTGGCTGCAGAGAGCAGGATGACTCCTGTCCACCTGAAGTCCAGCCTGGGAGGTGAGGGAGGCCACCACATCACAGACTGAAGGCTACAACTGATACAAGGTGTTGTTTTCAAATAAATGGGGACAGAAATTGGTTTTTTGAAACATGCAAGGAAATGTTCTGCAAAACATTAATCCCCTGAGAGAAAGCTCAGTCTCTGGAGAAGCTCTTTCTTGCTAAAACATCACATAAGAGAGAAGTCTCTTGGGAAATGACTCCTGAGATAACCTCTCTCCTAAACTGAATGCCCCTGGGAGCAACAGGCTTGGCAAAACATTTCTGGGGGGAAAAAAAAGTGTTCTAAAATGTGCTATTGATTCTGTATTTACCCTTGCTGCAGCAGCAGCACACAGAGCGCAGAGGTGAGCCATCATCTTTCGGTGCTTCTTCCTAATCAGAACTGAGAAGAATACAACAGCAATCCTGCTGCTCCCTCATTTCCTCCCGGATCACTCAAACCAACCTGCTGTGAGCAGCAACTCTGCAAAACGTGTTCTGGAGTTGTATTGTGGCTTTGTGGAGCACAACAACAGGGGCCATCCCATCTGCTGCTGTTTGTTTAGCCCTTGCATTGCTAAACTAACATCTGGGAACGCTGCTGAGCCTCTGTTCAAAGAGCAGTGAACTTGGAGAACGGACACATGTCTTTCCCCCCTGTGGAAGTCAGTGTGACCCCAGCACCACTTGGCAATGAATGAGAGGCCAAGAAGCAAGTGATGCCTGTCCACTGCCCAGACTGCTGTAATTAGCTGCTCTCATGACACTGGCCACCATCCAGACACTTGGCCAAATGCAGTGCAGACATTTTGACCCTGAGAATTGGCTCCCGTGCCTGGAAAACCACATGTCAGCTCTGACTAAGCACCTGCAGGTTAATTTATCTTTCACATTTCCATCAGTGCAGTCCAGCAAAACCCAGAGCCATGCTGGGAGCCAGCAGAAAGTCCCTTATAAATAGCCATGAGTTGGGAAGGTCTGAAAATTCTCCAGGAAATACTCATGGAGGCAGAAGACAGCAACTGAGCGCTGTTAAGGATCTGCTGCAGGGAGCATTGGTGACCAACCCTTCTGCTCCTGGCAATGCTACAAAGCCACAAAAGATTCTTTGGATGTCTTAAGTAGAGGAAGGCAGAAGCATTCTAAGGCCTGATCTAGTATCTTATTAAAACCTACCTGTCCTCGCTGTGGTTTAAAGCCATAAGTCTGTATTTCTTGCCCAAATTCTGCATATGTTGCAGTCTCCTTGTACATGACCAAATATGTCCAAACAAGGTGACCCACAGAGAGGGGGTTATATTTCAGGATGTTCCATCACCTGCCTTTGCACAGACACTGTTTTCCTGGCAGCAGGCAAATTAGATGTTCCTGAGACCTCACAGATGCACAGACAAGAGGAGTTGATCCAGACCCATTCTGAGCTCAGACTGACTGCAAAGACAGTGTGGATGCAATTCCCAGGAGTCCTGTGGACTTCAGGCAGCACCTACAGTACGCAACAAGGTACTGTGTAAATAACATCTCCCTAAAAATCCAGTACTGGGAACACAGTCATCCTCTGGGACTGTATGGTTAAAACTAAGAGAAATATGCAATGAGATCAAGAAAAAAAATAATAATGGACTTCCACAACTACCTGAGTATGAGCATCTCTCCATCTTGGAAAACATGGACACCTGCTAAGAAGCTGGAGTGATCACAGACTGTCACAGTGCACAGGCACACCAGGTCACCTCTGCATGGGCCAGGGCAGCACCATGCACAGTACCCAAAAGAGAACCCCATTTATTCACCCCACTGCTCTCTCACATCAGTCTCTGCCTTCCCTGCTGGCAGGCAGGCAGGAGCAAGCAGGTTTTCTATGTCAGACAGGCTCATTCAGCACCTGGGTCATGAGGCAGCAGGTGAATAGCTCTGCTTTTTGCTGGCCCAGCACAAACCAGGATTACGGCAGCACGCAGGGTCTCCTCAGGAGCACCGCTCCAAACCCCCAAATTGGGTATTGTGGGTGAGAGCAGCAGGAGGAGCCAGCAGTATGTGTTTTGCTGTCTGCATGACAGTTTACACCCCAGAGTGGTGTTTACCTTTGCACAATAGGCAGAGTTTGTTGACTCGTGTTCAGCTTGTGATCCAGTGTCAGCAGCAGCAGCTTCTACTGGCACAACAGCTGGTGTCTGCTGCTGACTGCAGGGCTGCTTCCTCCAAATACAGCATCTCACACTAATTGCATGCTTTTCCATGACCATTTCTCAATTTTTCAAGGCTTGAAACCTCTCCCACTAGCCTACAGATTCTCAAATTTGTACTAGTTTGATCACAAATACAGGAAACATTTTCTATTCACCATCCCAGATTGAATTAAATGTTCCTGGGACCTGAAAATACCCATTCAATTTACCTTATAGCAGCTTTCCAGTACCTAAAAGGGTACAAGAAAGTTGGAGAGGGACTTTTCACACCAGCATGTGGGGACAGAACAACAGAGAAGGGCTTTAAGCTGAAGGAAGATAAATTTAGATCAGATATTAAGAAGAAATTCTTCCCAGTGAGGGTGGTGAGGCCCTGGCACAGGTTGCCCCATCCCTGGAAGTATTCCAGGCCAGGCTGTATGGGGCCCTAAGGAACCTGGTCTAGTGGAAGATGTCCTTGCCTGTGGCAGAGGGGTTTGAATAAGATAATCTTTAAGGTGCCTTCCAGGTCAAACCATTCCATGATTCTATGGTCATCCAACCATTTTGCAGCCAGTTTCATCCTGAGTCTGGCATAGTATGACCATGCCTAAAAGAGTTGGTATTTGTCACATAGTGTCTCTCCCTTAGCAATAAAAACTTTTAATCTTGTCAGAGGATGACATTACTCTGGTTTGAGATGACACTTCCCCAACCAACCACATGTTTTTACCTGTCCAGTACCTTCCAGATCTGTGCTTTTTTTTCAGGTTTTTTTTTTCCTCCTGCAAATGAAAATTAAACTGATCTGTAATTACCCAGGTCCCCTTTCTTCCTTCTAGAGACAGGTACTGAACAAGTTTTACAGCAGTCAGGTTCCTCACCTATCCACCCAAATTTATCAGAAATTACCACAAACTATTCTGAAATCACTTCACAGCTCTTTATTAAAATTCCTGCCACCCAGGCAGCTTGAGACCGCCTGATTTCCCAAGAGCCCTCTTGAATGTAATTTTTTCCCCTCTATTCTAAGCAGAGACCTCACTACTTGTCATTATCACCAGCACTGCTACTCAGCACTTCTTTCTCTTGAACTTTTTAACAATGACAACTATGAAAAACAAACATTTTGGCCTTCTTGACATTTCTGATACGTCTTTCTGTCCCCTTGATTATCCTACATGGACATTAACAGCATGAGGAGGACCAAGGGAAATGCTGACCTCATTTGTTGTGCTTACCAGGACCACTGAAAAGAAGGGTTGTCAGAGTCAAAACAAGTATTTCTTAGGTTAATGGATCATGACGAAGCAAAATGCATTTTTCCTGCAGGTTTGGAGAATAAACTAAGCCCAGGGTTACAAAGGGAGAAGTGTTATTCACTGAATAGTGGCACCTTAGGTCAGTGTCACCAAAAGCTCATTCCAAACAGTCCAACACTCCATCTGTCATGAAACGTTATATGGCAAATTTGTAACTCCAGCTCCAGGGAGGGAGAAAAACCCCAAAGCAAACCTGCAGCAATTTAAAAGCAAAGCTGAGTGAAATGCAAGAGCTGCCAAAGAGGTCATGGAAGTATTCAGCTCACTTAGAAACATCCCACTGTTTTTACAGCATCGGGTTCAAGTCCTGACTGTTGAGAGAAAGGTGAGTGAAGCAACTTGCCCTCCTGAGCACCCTCTTAGTTAATCCTCTTTTATGATGGACACAGCCTCCAGCAGACTTCCCATCCTCAGTTTTCCCTATCCTTCTGGTATACTTAATAAATAAATGAGCACTATACATCGACTTCCATGATAATTCTGACTTCCATGATAATTTCTGATTCTGACATTTTCTGATTATGAATTTGTTAAAATGCTTACAATTTTCTGTAACTGCACATTATATGATGCCTATTCTTCACTATGGCATGCATAGTATCACAAAAATAATATACCTACACACAGTGTGTACCTCCAGCTTTTAGTTCCCACTACTGTGAAAGCCTAAGGAATAAAGCAGCAACTTATTTTATGATTTCAAAAGGAACAGTAACCCCCAGGAAAGCACACAAAAATCTTCTGTGTCACTGGCTATATAAAGAACAGCTTCAGTACTTCCTACTGTTGCATAATAGATTCTGATTATTTTGACATTTTTCACTGTTTTAAAATCTTTTTAAGCAGGAGCCATGGGGAGGCAGCACGAATTAGCTGCACGTTATTTTATTTCTGTCAGCTAATTTCTATATCCTCCAAACCTCAGTTATTTACTCCTGTTCCTCTCCAGAGCTGCAGCAGCTGTTTAGGAGGCCATGCAGTGTTCTGGGTCCAAAATCTGGTCCTAGTTGAAATAATGAAGGGCTGCTCACCAGGCACCCCTCAGACACTTTGATCGGCACTGCCAAGGAAGCAGCAAGGAGAAGAAAAAAGGGATGGAAATGACCTTGATGTGAAGAAAAAATGTCTGCAGGCTCACAACTTCAACAGAAGGTTTTTCAGGTAGCATTAACAAAATTATAAACTCGCAGAAATTGCCTTTCAGAAAGCATCATTCCAGCTGAACATCATCCTGACTACAAAGTACCTCTCTGCACATTAATTCAGTCAGCACAGTTATTTAACTGGTGAGTCTACATTTAATAGGTGTTTATATTCATTAATATTTCATCTCATCTTCCACAAATGAAATTAGTAACAGCATGCCAGAGATTTTCTCCACATGGCTTCTGCAAATGCATTAAACCCAGCTATCTCCAGAGGCAACTGTGGGCAGAGCTTGGCCCTGTGTGTTTCTGGGGCAGCTGTGCTAAAATTATGCTCCTCCCATCAAAAAAATCATTTTTTTGCTGGATCTAGCTTTAGTTATACAATAATAACAGTGAAAATAGGAGGTGAGAATTCATGGCTTCATATGCTTTCAGTTTGAATTCTATTTAGAGAATTCTTGGGATTTTTACAAGACATCTTAAACATCCAAATCAAGCTCTTGCCTTCCATATTTGCTTTTTAAATCTTTTACTATGACTATGACAGGGTACCTTTTATTTAAATTCTGGCATTCTTTGCTTGGAAAGAAGCATGGAAGGTTAGAGATGAGTAAGCTTCCTCTGTGAGCTTTAAAGTACTCAGAGAAGCATGGAATGGTTTGGATTGGGAGGGACCTTAAAGAACATCTCATTCCACCCTGCTGTGGGGCGGGATGCCTTCCACTATCCCAGGTTGCTCAAAGCCCCATCCAACCTGGCCTTGAACACTTGCAAGGATAGGGCATTCACAGCTTCTCTGGGCAGCCTGTGCCACGGCCTCACCAGCCTCTCAGGGAAGAAGGAACTGGAAGGCCACAATGAGGTCTGTTCCCCAGGCTATTGCTGGGATGCTCGCTCTGGGACAATACCCTGTGGCACCTTGAGCTACTCAACCCACATCTCCTCGTGGTTTTCTGGTAGGTTTGTACAGAGCTGCAAAAAAGGGCAATTCCACAGTTACCAGGGGCTGTATCACCCTTGATAAAACTCCCAGCTCTGGGCAGTGTTTGGCTCTGGACATTGCTGTTTTGGCACTCATAGTGAAGGGATGCTGCGTGAAAGGATGGGAGTCACTCAGTCCCTCTCCTCAGAGCCCTGGTGCTGTAATTACTGTCAAATTAGTTCTGTTCATGCTGCAGGAAAAATATATTGAAGGCCTTTCTTTCCCAGAACCTCCCTGGATGTTTTTTTCCTTTGTATACAAATAAAAATAATGCCAAGGAAAATCGAATAGATGACAAACAAGGAGCCTGCATTTCAAGGGACACCATAAAGGAGCTGAAGACTTCAACTACAATTCCCTTCAAATTGCTCAAGTAAACAAGTAAAATTCTCAGGACTGAGAGTGTTTTAAGTATATCACTCTCCAAGTAGAGGGTAATATTAAAAAATCCAAGAGTACACTGTGATTGCTTTTCCAGAGAGAACTGCCACCAAACAGGGCCCTTGTACCAACTGTTCTCAGAAATGTTTTTATACTGTTCACTTTGCTATTTGGGCAAGTAGAAAGTGTAGTCAAAATTTGCTTCTTGCTTTTTCAGGTACATTGGGATCTTCTGAACAGTTAATATTAAAAAAAATATATATAAATATGCGATTTAGTACTAGTTTTTGCACCAAAAAAGTACTTAGTCACTGAAACTGAAGGTTGGTAAATACTAACAGCAAGATGTGGGGGAAAAAAGGCACCAAAAGAACCAACAAGAGCATTCAGCTTTGGCCATCCACCTGTCCATGGGTGTATGGAAAGTCACTGCACAGAAGGCATGCTGGGATTTCCCCAGGAAAGTAGGCGAAATTGCCTAAAACTGTACAGCTTAAAAGAGATGTGAATGAAAAAAAAGAGGGTATTAATTCATGAAGTGATAAGCAGAACAGAAAACACGTAACAAATTTGAATATCATTCCTTCTATAAGCTACATGGGAAAGTGCCTTGTGGAGTGATCAGGTGAGAGGTTTAAATTAAACATGAGGAAGTAGTTTTTAGAATAACACATAATTTAACAGAACTCAAGGCTACAGAAATAGGGAAGGGAGTCTACAAGAAAGAGGGGGAGGTACATTTTGCAAGGGCATATAGTGACAGGACAGGGGGATGTAAGTTTAAAGTGACAGAGAGAAGGTTTAGATTGGGTATTAGAACAAAATGCTTTACAGTGATGGTGGTGAGGCCCTGGCACAGGGTGCCCAGAGACGCTGGGGTTGCCCCTGGATCCCTGGAAGTGTCCAAGGCCAGGTTGGATGGGGCTTGGAGCAAGCTGGGCTAGTGGAAGGTGTCCCTGCCCATGGCAGGGGGTGGAACTGTATGGTCTTTAAGACCCCTCCCAACCCAAACCATTCTTGGATTCTGTGATTCTATGAAATACAAATATGGTTAAAATATGACCAAATTAATGGGGGAACCATCCACAATGCTTTTCTTCAGCTCTGAGCTCTGCAGTGAACACCAAGACTATCGCAACATAACAAGCAAGCTGGCTTCTGATGGGTTATTAGAGGCAAATGTGACCAATCCATCTGAACGTATCTGTCACGGAACTCTGCTCGCTGTAAAATTGTGGCTGGCACAGCTGGTTGACTGCATGTAATCATCATTTTTTAATTACAGAAAACAGTGCTTCCAAAGGAACACAACAAACTAGAACATAAGCCTGGAATCAGAGCCCAAACATTCAGAGGTAAAGTCATGTGAAGCTGACACAGGGGATTCCCATCTGGCACTATTTAGGTGGCTGTCTTGTCTCTGCCTGCTCTGCTGCTGTGATCTCAGGGGCTCAAGAATGCACCAAGGATCCTCACCGCACCAAGAGTGTTCCAAACACATCACTGTGCAAGCAAAGATAAAAAATAACTGGGGGAAAAATAGAAATCCATACATTTGAGAGCGTAAGTTCTCTTTATCCTTCTGCTTTTACCACTATAGACTCATTTTCTGAGGCTGTCTGCATTCAGTGCAGCATCACTGCTCCATTCCTTGCAGTGGGAGAGGTGCTGGTGGAATCCAGAGCAGCAGAGTCATTCCTGAGATTGGGAATGTACAAAACCCCACCTCCTGCTCGCACTCAGGATAAAATTGTGGGTACAATCCAGCTGCAAACAGCTGAAACCATTCTTTGAATATTTCAGCTGACTTGTTACAAGTGATAATATTTTCATATAGCAGTGGTCTGTTTTCAGCAGAACTGGGAGTTAATCAGCACTCTGAACCTCTGGGTATCTGCAGCACAGGATTACACAAAACTGCTGTGTTATATTGCAATTTAGTAAATTGCATTGTAATTTAGCTAATCTCAAGAGAGATCCCAGCACAATACAGGATTAAACTCCATCTTAAATTCTGGGAACACTTTCTGTCTTTGTGGCACTTTATACAAACCCCTTACAGCTGTAAGGTAAATTCACCCAAACCGCCTGGGATGGCTGAAATCAAAGGCTGCAATTTCTCCGCAGCTTAGCCCAACGTGAAATATTCTGGATAGGCTTGGAAACCTTTAAGAAAAAAAATAAAACAACTGTTGGAGTTTTAGGAGTTCTCCTTTTGTTTTTCTTTTTCTCTTGAAGAATTTTCCCCATACGTGTTGCTAGGAAACAAATATGACTGGATACTTTGAGACAAAAAGACATGGCCACAGGGGGAGGGCTCCAGCTGGCTACTCTCTTTTACCTGGGGTTTTCTCGTGTAGGGCAGAGCTGCCTCGAGATTTGAACTGGGAAAAAGGGGTTGGGTGGAGCCCGTAGCTCTCTTGTTCTCCCGGTGTTCAGAGGGTCGCTGTGGGGAGAATTCATCACCACTGCGGGGTTCTGTCTTCTGCTGCCTTCCTTCTCACGTGAGCGGAGCTCTGCTCGCTGGAGCGGCTGTTGCACTGGGACCCTGTTTAACACCCTACCTCACTGAAAACAGACTTTCTCACCATCTGCTGGGGTGCCTCAGGGAAATGCCCGGGATCCCAAGCCCGCCTTTCCCTGCCCCGCTGGGAGCCGGGCCGCGGGTGCCCTGCTCCTGCCGTTCCTTTGCCAGTGCTTGGAGCCTTCGCTGCGCTGCAGCGCCGCAGCCCCTGAACTGCCGAGACCTCCCGGGGTTCCTGCTGC
>VZRV01010010.1:155025-207863 GCA_013398115.1 Falcunculus frontatus
TGGCACGTATGCTAATGATACTAGTAACTTCTGAGAAATAATTTGTATAAACACACCTGTCCCAAGGAATGTGATGAATATTCATGATTTAACCCTTAATACTGTGCTGTAGGGAGCACTGGTGTGTGTGTGTTAGGAGGAGCGATCCCCCACACCCGGCGCGCCGAATAAAGCAAATACTTCTCTGACTCTGTCTCTGAAGTGTCTCCTGGCCTGTTTGGGGCAAATCACCACCCGGGATGTTGTGTTGGTCGCTGCTGTTCCAGCTGCTGTTCCCAAGGCCCGGCTGCCCCGGGGTTTGTGAGGCAGCTTTCCATCCGCCATTGCCGCGTGGTGCCGAGCTCGCTGCGGAGCGCCCCCTGCCGGCCGTGAGCGGAACTGCACCGAGGGGAAAGGGGCTGAGAGCTGAGAAGGTGTCACTGGGTTCTGGGTCTGTTGTCACTGCCACAGTTAGTGTGTGTTTGTTTGCCTTGTTTTATATATAGATATATATATATAGGTAAAAAACTGTTATTCCTATTTTCTCATATCTTTGCCTGAAAGCCCCTTAATTTAAAAATTGTAATAATTCAGAGGGAAGGGAGTTACATTTTCCATTCCGATGGAGGCTTCTGCCTTCCTTGGCAGACACCTGTCTTTCAAACCAAGACAACAACTCACACTTTGGCTGCTGAGAATCCCACTAGCATGCTACATTCCTGTTCTGGAGGGGGGAAATATATACTGAAACACACTAGAAATTTCTCTCTGCTTCTACAGAGGGGTAGTATAAATTTACTAAAGGGTTGTTCTGGTGAAATCTACTGAAACATACACAGAGTAAGTTCTCCTACAGGTGGGGAATAAACTGTCCCCCCATTTTACCAGTGTTTTGTTCAGATCCAACAGAAGAAAATCAGTAAGAGGTGGAGTCAAAGGAGTACAGAGGCCTTACATCCAACCCTGGCTCCTGCAAGGGCACTTCTTTTGTACAATCCTATTGTCCACCCTGATGTTCGCATCCCATCTATGCCAGTCATGAAGTTCTCTGGAGCGGAGAGGATCATGTCAGGGAACATTCAACTTCACATTCTTACCTAAAGAATAATTCTTAACAGAGGAGTCCAGGATTTGGCATCTTCTAGCACAGCTGACAGAGCAGGATTTCTCCACAGGTTTGTCCGATACAGGGAAAATAATGAAGAGCAGAGGCAACAAGGCGTCTGTGAAAGTTTGCAGTCTGTGGATTGTTTCCAGAAGGTGTTTTTGATGAACACTGTGCTGAAGTAATGGTTTCAACATCTCTTTCCAGGATCACAGGCCAGCAGCTTTTCTCCAGCAAGCAGGAGATACTGGTCTGCAGTATGACCAGCCCTGAGTTCCATGGATTTCTTTGTAATGATTGTCTACTCTTGCTCCTACCAAAATATGTAGCTAAGTGTGCCAATCAGATTGTGGTTTCAGGGATTTTCTGTAGATTTGGCTTCCATAAACTCAAGCAAAATCATACACAATGCTCTATAAAACTAAAAAAAAATTACTATCTTCCCTGTGGCAACATTCACACAACCCCAGCAAACTCACACTTGTCTTGAATCCAAGCACAAATGGCTTGCCTGGATTTGAGACACACCCTTTAACATTTAACATAATTGTGGCAGAACACCAGCAGCTCAGACAAGGTGCTTGTTGCAATTTTGTTTCCCCTTGTAGCTGTGTCATACACTTCTAACTGCAGTGAGTCCCCAGTCTAGCAGTGGGTAAACAACCAGCACACAAAGCTGCTTGCACAAGAGGGATGTGCGTGGCTGGGGGACAGCTCGGTCACCTGTTTTAACAAGCGCTCTCAAAAAGAATGTTCCAGGCAGGGTTACATTTCTGCCTAAGCCTCCCAGAGCATCAGCTTCCCCTTGAACACTTGATAATCCTACTATGGGACTCATAAGAGGTAAACAGCATTTGCCTTTGCAAGCAGGTACTAAGCAAGTGACACACTACTCCTGATTTCACAATTAAAAAGCAAAATTCAGCACATTTTGTTTACAGTTACTATAAATAATAGTCTGGGGGGAGTGAAGAACTTTTGAGGGTAACTTACTTGCTATGTTCCGTGACCTCAAACAAGCTTATGACATCCCTGCTTTGGGAACACAGATGATGCTCAAGCAAACTCTATGCAAATCTTAATCACACTACAAGGAACTAAATCAGAAAATCCAGCATCCTCTAAACCAGCAGTCTGAATACAACACATAGCCTGAAGTGGCTGTATTTTGTATCACCACTGACAAGTGAGGAGAAAACAACAACAAAAATTAAATAATTGTTTTTAAAAATCACAGAATGTCCTCAGTTGGAAGGGACCCATGAGGATCATAAAGTTTACCATGGATCTACTTAGGGATCTGTTTTTCAGGTCAGATTCTCTCTGAAAACTGATCCTCACTCCATTACTGACCCCTTCTACTCAGGGAAAGAAAAAAAAAAAAAGGTAAACTACAGGTGAATTGATTTCAATTAAGAATGAATAGCCCATATGAGGAGAAAATGAAGGAAGTCAGTGTTTGACTAAAATGAACGTGAATACAAATCCAGGACTGTTCTGTTTTAAATAATATTTAATCAGCTCTGAGACTGAAAAGGACAATTATGCCAGAAGCAAAGAAAGTATTTAAGTTTTCTTTTACACATGTAACTCCATCATCTTATAATCTGCAAAGCAGCAGCAAGTCAGCCCTAATGTCACTTTCTATGGATGGTACTCAAAAAAACCCCAAAAACCACCCTTAAGGAGAAGAGCCACCTGCCTTACTGATTCTTATCAGCAGAACAGTTCGATACTTAAAAAACAGCAACTGTGTACACCACCATGCAATGTTATCCCATGATGTGGAGACTGAAATAGTGGCTAACCCTCAGAGCAGACCAGGATCTGACAGAATCTGCAGGACAGGCTCTCTAGCAGAAGGCTGGAGCTCAGTACCAGCTCAGACAAGAACTGCAGTCTTCCTTCTGTCCTCGAGCACTTCCCCTGGCACGTCTCCTGCTGTCCTTCCCAGCTGGGACACGGGAGCTCTCCCTTTTCTTGCACAATCTTCTCATCTTCATCAAGTAATCTCTTTTCCTCAGCTTCTTCACCTTTACCTCTCCTCAAAACAGTCACCCCTGCCCTGTGGATGTTCTGGTGTGGGACAGGGATGAACAAGCCTGGGAGGAACTTGCTGCTGCTGCATCCCTCACCACTACAGCAGCAGGTTTGCAGGACAGGCAGAGGTCACAGAAGACTGGGACCCTGCTATGATGCCAGAGATTTCTTGGCATCTCCTGGAGGGACCAGGGGTCACAAAGAAAAACTGTCAGCTTGCTGTTCTAGAGAAAGCCCAAAGCTCCACTCAGCCAAAATCACACTGCCAGGTAAACTTTATTTATAAACATACAAACTCCTGAATGACTGTGCTGAAAGCACCAGGACCACAGGCCCCAAAGACAGATCAACACCTCTTTGACGAGTGATACAAGGACAATTGTTGCAAACATCATCGATGCTTCACTCCCTCTCCTTTGAAGGGAAAATAGCTGAATGTGAACTCTCCATGGCAAAGTTCTGCATGATCTGGTACCCTCCAACATGAGACAAATTGCTGACTGCACTGAAGTTTGGCTGTGCAGTGCCCAGAGCTCCTGGTCCAGCACAGTTTTATTGTCACAGTCCTCAGCTGATATGATTTAATGATCATCAGGAATACAAACTATCCTGCCAGGAAAGCTGACTATCTCCTCCAGCTGGGAGGAGGAATACTTTACAAAGGACATGTAAGAAGTGAGGGTTGTAAAAAACCCATCTTCCCTCCAATACGACAGCCTAAAGCAAACAGTTTCAATATCCTATGCTAAAATGATCTTCTTTTCTTTTGCTTTTTTACATCTCCTTCCCATTATCTCCCTAAGGTGAATTCCTACCAGGAAGGCCCCTTATCTACTTCACAGTACAGTGGGGTTGGACTGTCCCCCATCCTGCCCCAAACAGCTGATACTTTCTGAACTGAATCCTGGCCTTTAGAAGCTGTAACTACCTCTGGTTGATCAGTTCAGCTTACATCACTGGCTTGAGGTCAGTTTTTCTTTGCCTCTTTTTCTTCAAGAGGCCAGGAAACCTGAATGTGATACGGCTCTAGTTCTTCTGCAGTGACATAGTCTGGAGCATTGCCCATCAGGTCTCGTCCCCTGAAGGATTTTGGAAAGGCTATGACGTCCCGGATACTTGGAGCATCAACGATGAGAGAGATCAGCCTGTCAAGTCCTGCAAGAAGAAAACAAATTAGTGAAACACTTGAGTTATGGCTCTGTATTACCTCCCCCGAGTCAGAAAAATCAGAAAGATTGATGAGGTGATATCACTGAGCTTGAAGAAAAAGAGTGAAGCAAGTAAGGGAGAAAAAAAACTAATCTCAGCTGGTAGCAGAGAAACAGATTTGCCTCAAAAGCAGAAATGTCTACCAAAATAAAGCTTTCCAATATTGCAGGAAGTTCTGTAACATACCAAGGGCTGCAGGACACAGACAGCAAACATAGCATAACAAAACCTGAGCAGCTGAATGGCAGGATACTGGCAGGCCTCTCCTTTACAGCTCAGAGCTTTGCATTAACCAGTTTGGAAGGATTACAACCACTAAGTAGAATTCAAGAGGAACAAAAGCCTCTGGGTGACTGGATGGAAGAAAGTCAAACTGGAAGACCACTAGTTAAAATACCTTTGTTTTTTATTTTGGTGAGTATGGGGAGGGTGTTGTTGGTTGGTTGGATTTTTTTCCCTCTTTCTTTAAACCACAAACTTGCATGGTTCTAGGGAAAAACCCAAACCCTGATATTACCTGAATTAGTGAGCAAAAGAGATGAGGAAGAAGGGAAGTGAGATTGCAGTAGAGGGAAAGGATGTGAAATACAAAGTTCCATGCCTCCAGGCAAGCAGCACAGGGATCCTGCTCTGGCTGCATAGGAATGGGAACAAAGCTGACCTAACCTTACTGAATACAGGGTTTGCAGATCAGCTGATAAGGACCATCTTTAGAGCCACCAATGTCCTTGCATAAGACCTAAATCCCACTGGGACTATGGGGAGGAACATCCCAACTTTCTGCACTTGGTGACCAGACCTCTCTTTGTTTCCACAAAGCTGCTGCAGAGATGGAAGCACCAAGGCTTTTCTTAACAACCATGACCCTTGTTCCCAGGATCTAGGATGCACAAAAAAAAAAAAAAACAAAACCAAACAAAAAAACCCATTTAACACCTGCATCTGCAGAGCTACAGATCACTTACCTAAAGCAATTCCTCCATGAGGTGGAGCTCCAAATTCCAAAGCCTCAATCAGATGGGAAAGCATCTCAGAATCCTCCTGCAAAATTACATTAAGAGATGTCACTGGACAAGCAATGCTCTTCCTATTAGGAACACAAGATGAAGGTACAATGAAATCATCCATTGGTCAGGGCTAGGAGTTATGTCTCTATCTGAGAAGCACATGAGTGTTTCTTTCAGAATATGCAATTAATATTTAAATTAGTGCTTTTAAATCTCCGGGAGAGCATTAGAGGCATCTGTAGGTGTTACCTTCAGCACTTCCTCCAGCACAAAACGCTGTTGTTCTGCACTGTGAATTCTGATGGAGCCACCTCCAACCTCATTGCCATTCAGCACAAGGTCATAGTGCTGGCTACGGACCTGCGGAGACAGGAACAGGCACCTTGGTGAGGCTGGGGCACAGCTGCACCTAAAAACAACCTGCACAAAGATGTCAAAGACACTAGGAACGAAGCCATGAAACTCTATAAAACTGTTCTCTCAGGGGTACATTGCAATTCAGGTACCAGTCCTGCTGGAGGCATGGACTGCCTCTGACTGATGTGGGAGGAGTACAAATCCTTTTGAGAAGTTCATCAAACCTGAAGCAAATGGGATGGGTCACGATATAAGATTTCTGTTTCCTATAAGCTCCTTTTGTCGGGGCACATATGAATACTTGTTATTTGCAGCACTCAGGAAGCCATCTCTTCCAGACATGTACAAGATCATAGAATCACACAATGGTTTGGGTTGGGAGGGACCTTAAAGATCCTCTAGTTCCAACCCTCTGCCATGGGCAGGGACACCTTCCACTACCCCAGGTTGCTCCAAGCCCCATCCAGCCTGGCCTTGGACACTGCCAGGGATGGGGCAGCCACAGCTGCTCTGGGCAACCTGTGCCAGTGCCTTACAGGAAGATTTTTTTCCTAATACCAATCTAAGTCTACCCTCTTTCAGTTAAAAACCATTTCCCCTTGTCCTATCACTGCTTGCCCCTGCAAAACGTCCCTCTCCAGCTTTCTTGTAGCCTCTTTAGGCACTGGAAGGGTCTCTAATGTTGCTCCTGAGCCTTTTCTTCTCCAGGCTGAAAAACCTCAGCACCTTCAGCCTTTCCTCATAGCAGAAGTGCTCCAACCCTTTGATCATCTTAGCAGTCTCCTCTGGACTCATTCCAACAGATCTACATCTCCTTTGTGCAGTCAGTCAGTCCCATGAAACAACATCTCTTTTTACACTGAATTCAGCTGCTGCTTGCCTGGTTTTCCATGTGAGCAGCTATAAAAGAACCAGCATGGCAGACATGAAGTTGGTTACCTTTGTGGGATCAGAATACAGGAGGCTGGCGTCTGAAGGATGAGGGGCAGTGAAGGGGTGATGAGCAGATTCCAGTTCAGTGGGATTCTCAGCCTTGGGGAGGAAAAGGGGGAAATCCACCACCCAGAGGAAGTGAAAGGCTGTGGGATCACGGAGTGCCAGCCCAGCTGCTTCCAGGAGGTTGGCACTCAACAACCGCAGGGTTCCTAACGCAGAGCACTATAGCAGAGAAGGGAGAGATGAGACAGGGTGATTTTTACCATCAGGGAAGTCACTCAAACACCAACCAGGGAAAGTGTTCCATAAAGAAGTACCACAGACAGCATCAGCTGTAATGCATTGTTGCCTTGAACACTTTTGCCTCATATCCTGAAATATATCACCTTCCTGCTGAGGAAGCAGCAGTGCCAGGGTTTGACAGAGACCAAGTAAGGAGCTTGAAAGTCCATTTTTGTCCAGCTATTTCATCTTCAGAACTTTCTCAGACTAACCTCCAGCCCCACACATGTGGATTAACTGGGGGAGGCCATGTAAGATCCACACTTAGCAGACAGAGAAATGAAGGCACAGAAGAGAATATAACAAAATTTTGGCTATCAAGCAAAGCATGACACTTTATAATAAAACAATGCCTGGAAGGCAACATCTGCTGGCAAGAATAGAGAGAAGGGTAGGGATAAAATCTCCCACCACTGCTGCTAATAAGTCATCCACTTATATGAGACACAATTACCTAGTTGACCTCATTTTCCAATCTGTTTGCTGCTTTAAAAATGAAGTTAAGAGAAAAGAAGGCACTGATTTGTTGCAGGGTTTTTTATATTTCAGCCTTCATTTCAGTTACAAGTGCCGCCCAGAATTTGACTGAGGGCCATAAAAGTAATAAGTCCATTTCATGCTTTATTTGCTGTTGCTATAGCTGCCGTTCCAGAGAAACAGAAAGTTAGATTATGACCTATTTTAATAATAACAAGAATCAGACTAAGGTCAGATAACATCAAAACCATCATCAGCAACATTCAACTCACACAGCCACCCAAGAAATGCCTCCTACCACTTGCTTGTGCTCTCCAGCTGCCAGCAGCACCACATCATCCTCCTGCATATTCAGTGCTTGGATAAGCTCTGACTGCTCCTTCTCACCAAGGAACTTGGTAAGCAGAGACTTCAAGCTTCCATCAGGTCTGCGGATAATTTCCATGATTTCCTAGAGAAAGGTATGAGGATGTTCAGTGTAGTACTGCCCTCTCTTGCCTTGAAGCATCACATGCTCAGGCATTGGCTCTCAGCTATTAAAAACTGCTCTTTTACCTTCCTCTGCCTTTATCACATTTTGTCACTCACCCTTTCCAATGCCTCAGGAGAGTTTGTCTCACCTGGTTAAATTGGGATTTTGCAGACTTCTTTAATGACTCCAAGTCTTTATTTGTAAGATACCTCTGGGGAAAGTGCAAGAGGAGACACAGTGAAGATCAGCCTGGAAAACTTGACTAGGTATCAAATCTACTGACTAAGTTGCTTCCAAACTTCTCAAACTCTTTTGTTTCTAGTTCAAGTTCTTATGAGGGCTGTGGAACAGGACAGGGTCCTCAGCACTGGGCTGTAACTGGGTGTCTGCTCTGAGGGCTCCTTTCAGGAAGAGACCCCTCTAGGTCTACATTTCTTTCCCCTGCTCACAGATAAATGTATCTGGTCAGCAGGGTCAGATCACTGCCTCCAGCCTGCAGAAACAAGGTTACACCACCACACTGTTGTTGGGGAAGGCAGAGCTCTGGAGGAAGAACAGAGAAAAATCAACTGGGCTGACGCTTGCACGCAAAGCTATGCGGTAAATGAGGACCTGGATCAAGATCTTGATTTTTTTCATCTACTGCAGTGTTTAGGTGGGTCTAGATGCCACTTCTGTGTTGCTCCAACACATACCTCAGTGCCCTCTCGTGGGAAGCCACTAACTTGCACTTTTGTGCCAAAATGAAAGGAATCCTAAGAGAAACCATGGCCATAAAGTCCTGCTCCCCAAATAAAATTCAGTATTTAGAGCATTTGTTTTCTCCATACTGTCCAAGCTACAAAGATGCCTACAGCCAGAATTAAGTCTGTTTCCTTGCCAAAATGCACGGCTGTGTCAAAGATCTTCCACATCTATTGTCAGCCTTGGACTTGGTCCATGACACTCTCATTACAAGACATGAACTGTACTCAAAAATACAGCTAAAGCAAACAGGAGAAGGACATGGAAGCACCTGACCCTTCTCTGCCTATCCCAGAGCTGTGCCATGCCCAGCCGTTTCAATCTCCTATCACAAGGCACAATTTATTGCCGAGATGCACATCAAAAAGGTGACAAAAAGCAAGTTGAAACCCCGAGAGGGTTCCCTATCCTCACGAGAACTTGCAGCTCCATTCTTTTCCTCCCCTTCCTAAGGATAAAATACTCTTCCTGCTGTCTTACCATTCTAACACCACACAGCCCAACGTGACATGGATTACAACCAATCCCAAGTTCCATTAAGAACACCAGTAATAGCAAGGAACATTTCCATACCAACAAAGGAATTCAAATTGGCATTTTACTTATTCCATATAAACAGGACGTAAGAACATCACTTACCACTCCCTGAGGGATACAAATGGCTCTGATGGAGCCATGTGGGTAACTGAGGGCATTCTGCACAAAATGAATGTCTGATCCTCGTAAAACATCACTGATATCCATGATCTGAGAAAGGCGAGAGCACAGGAAAATACACTGGTGGTAGGCATACAAAGCAAAAATCCTGCACCTGTGTCTTAACACCTTCAACACTATTCCCTTTTACGAGCTTTTGCTCCTTAAACAGTCAAGATGCGTTGCTCCCCAACACTACATTATCTTTAAAATAAAATTTTATTAGAACATACATTTTTCACAGTCAACTAATCAAATCCTCTCTTCTTCAACGGACTGCGCAAAGCAGCAATGATGGGACAGACACCTTGGGTAAATTACAGCACTCAGAACTCAAGCGAACCATGTATCCGTGATCCAAAGGTTATTAAAACACTGACTGAAAGGAAAAGCTGCAAGTTTCCAATGGGCGAACCCTCACCTTCATCCCAAAGCGAGTGTCTGGTTTATCAGTCCCATACTCCGCCAGTGCCTCCTCGTATGTCATGGAAGGGAAAGGAGTCGTAATCAAGGCTCTTTCCTCAGGCCAGGAATGTTGCAGGAGGCCTTCTATCAGCCTCTGGATCCCAGCTTGATCTACAAATGACATCTCTATATCTATCTTAAAACAGAGAACAAGGGGGGGAATTCCACATTAGCTACAGGTTTTGCTTTCACACTGCTACTTGTGAGTACAAAGCCAGTAAAACAAGAAACAATACATGAAATGACACCACAGCATGACTGCATCAGGCTGGGAACGTGCTTAGGATCACCCTCCAGCCTGATGACTCAGGCAACAGCTTCCTCAGAAAGTGAATGAGGTAGTGATGACAAGGACACAAGAAGCAGTCTTGAGTGAACCAGGCTAACTCAGCCTGGGATCTCAAGGCTGAGGAATGGGATACCTGACCTAGCAGGACAGGAGATTGTATCATCAAAGTAAAATCACTGCTGCAACACAATTCCCACTTCTGCACCTGGGACACTGCACAGCCAAGGACAGGAACCACTCAGTCAGTGTCACGCAAATTTCCAAGGGCTATGTCTGTGAAATACACACCAAACAACTCTGTACCCCCAAGCAGCACCAGACGAGCAGAGACTAAGCCTCCAGAAGGGAAAACAGCTACAAGCCACTTGGATTGAGATGCAGGGAGAAAGGCAGCATGGGCTGGTTACCTGGGTGAATTCTGGCTGCCTATCAGGCCGTGAACCCTCATCCCGGTAGCAGCGAGCAACCTGGAAGTACCTGCAGAAACACTTTGACTTAGATAACAGCTTAAAGTACCCTGAATTGAACTGTGGCTACAGAATTGATAATACAAAAGATAAGGAAAAAAGAAGCAAATCAGAGAGTGCTCTGTTCCCACAGCAGATGATCTTTGTTCCCATCCCTTTAAAAGAATGGAATTTTGAGTGGAAGCAACTCTTAGCAGCAGCTGTATCCATCTCCAGCCATATCTTCCAGAGGCACGTGGAGACTGCCAGGTGAGCTGTCCCCCAGGAGCAGCACACTCAGCTCTTTTTCTCACCTTCCACTCTACTCCAGGACTCTTCTAACAGCCATGAAAAATTCTCACACAAGACCTGGCCTGCAGTTCACTGTGTGAACAATTGTCTGTCTCTCTGTCCATCCATTTGATTTGGAGAAGCCAGCCCAATTAAAAGCTTTGCACTTGGGCAGCCTGACATGCTTTTCCTTGTCTCAGTCATGCTCAGCTGCCCAGCCTCAGCTCAACTAGTTCTGTAGGTTCCTGCTGGAGAAGCTTTTATCACATATTAGATTTTCTGCCCTTCAGACAGGCTCTGCTTTAGATCAGGTTTGCATTTAAAACGGCATTGAAGATTTCAGCTTTCCAGAAGGATACATTTCATCTGACTATAGAGTCCCAAGTATTTAAGGATCCCTCTTCAAAACACAAACCCTTGGCAGTAAGTTTTTTTGGGGAAGCATCTAAAATTTCACAGATAATGCAATCAAACCCTAGATAGGACATGGAGAGAACAGGAATCCAAGAAACTCTTACCTGTCCAGGCCTCCGACCATGAGGAGCTGCTTGAACTGCTGAGGACTCTGTGGCAGAGAGTAGAACTTGCCCGCTTCCCTCGAGGGCACAAGGAATTCTTTGGCTCCCTGGCATCAGAAAGAAAATTTACAGAGTTCAGCAAGTAAGTGGCCCCAATTCCTGACAGAAAAAACACTGGAAGTGCAAGAGGAAAGGACCTATTTTCCCCATTATGAAATCCCACTTGTGCCAAAATGGCTGTTTGTACATTACACTTAAAATTTGTTAACCAACTTAGTCCAAAATATCCCAAAAGAAAATTCTCTACCTTCTTCTATGAGAGACTAATGCATAATACACCATTCAAGACACGGGTTTAAATGCAAGAACTCTAGGTTAACTGCATCAACAATTCCTCAGCTACAGCTCTCTTCTCTCTGACTATTTTTTAAGTGAAAGAAAGGAATATAAGATCAGAAATTAAATTTACTTGAGTAGGACCTCTAGAGTAACCTACTGGTTAAGAGATAAATGCTGAAAAGACAGTGCTTCAAAGTTTCTTGGGTTTATAATCCCAGGATAGACTTACATTCAACATGTGCTCTACAAGGCAGAAGCTTATTTCGTTTGAAGGTTCAAAATTAAGACATAAGCTATCACCTCTCCCCTTTTTCTCCCTCTACTTTTAAAAGGATCCCTGGATCATATCAGAATTTCCACAAGCTGTTATTTAGCAAGGGAAAAGCAATAAAAGCTGAGTGGTAACTGAAAATGATTCAGCCATGACTGTGCAGCTGCAGGAGGCCAAAAAGCATCACATACATACCCCTGGGGTTCTTTTAAACAGAGTAGGAGTTTCTACATCCACGAACCCTAGGGAACAAACACAGAACATGCTGAGAGGAGGGAGAACTAATATGAGTAGGCTACAGTAGGGTTAGTCAGCAAAATAGGTCGTCTAGCACACCATGGAGCCTCTCCAAAACCTACACACTTTACTACTTATAACAATTGTTAATTCCTGTATAGGAATTATAAAGTATAATTCCTGTAATGACACATCTAAAGGCTCTGAGCTACCCTGATGTCCTGCCAGAACTGTTGATGACAGAGGACTCCAAACAGGCTGAAAATGTGTTAATTCTCTATCCATTCTGAACTAGGCACTGATTTTCCAAAAAGCACTTCCTGATTTTAAGAGAAGCAAAAGCCCTAAAAGAAATCCATCCCTCTGACATGCCTCAAGTGGGTAACCAAAAGAGGGAAACTACCTGCAAAGAGTCTTTTCTCATTGGAAAGAGCTAATTTGAAACAACTGACTTGCAGCATGCCAAGAAATTTCAACATACTTTGTTCTTCAGGCGTGAGAACATCCCACTAAAGACCCCACCACAAGCAGACATATCCTTATTAAGTGGATCCAGTTTGGAGTAGCAAGTTGGTTAGGAATCTCTCCCAGCCCTAAGAAACAGCAGCAGGGAGAGCCGAAATGTTGTTTGCTGCACACTGTCCTCGAAGCAGTTCCCTCACCATGGAGATTGCAGAGATACTCCCGCATCCTCATCACCATGCGAGACCTCAGCCGCAGGTTGGACTGCAGCTGGAAGCTGCGCAAGTCCAGGTACCGATACTGCATCCGTAGGGCCTCTGATTTCTGGGGAGGAGAGAGAATTAGGATTAAGAGAGAAAATTAAAATTGCATCTCCAATGAAGGTGCTCCTAAAGCCACAGGAAAAAAAGGAGAAGCTAAAAAAAGTATGGTGCTTGGTTGTCACAATGTGCCCATTACCCACAACCCACACAAATATAGCAATCACTTTAAACAAAAAAACAAACTGCCCAAAAAAGTTGTGGCTGCCCCATCCCTGGAAGTGTTCAAGGCCAGGTCAGATGGAGCTCTGAGCAACCTGGTCCAGTGGATGGAATCCCTACCCACAGCAGGGGGTTTGGAACAAGATCATCTTTAAGGTTCATTCCAACCCAAACCATTCTGTGATTCCCTAAGTCAAATAAAACAGCCTCGTTTCACACTCAAAAAACCCAGTATAGCCCCATTTCTTTCACTCTTCCCTTTACCATCAGCTCTTCCAGTGGTATTTGAAACTGGAATCATTCAAGCCTTGTTTTCTGCTTAGCCCTAATTGGAAATACATCCTCACAGCAAACAAACAGCAGCCCTATTTTAAATACCAAAATTCCCCCAAAGTGAAGTGGGGAGAACCAGACTCAGCTCTCAGATGTTTTGCCATCACCCTGGGCAAATTCTAAATTTAATGAAAAGTCACCACTTTGATAAGAAAAAGAAAAGAAAAACACAGACACCTTGATAAAATCCTTGATTTCAAAAGGCAGCTTCTTGCAGGAGTTTAGGATCTCTGCAGTCTCTGCCTTCACTTCAATATCCCCTGTTGGCATTTTCTAGAACAAAAAGGCAAGAAAAGAATTAAACTCAAAACACTTGGACAAAGGTATTTCACAGATGGCCAAAGGGAAAAAAAGAAACAATGTGATTACCCTCCCTGCCTTCTAACACAGTATGTAAGTCAGAGAGATTCTCCCAAGGACAGATTTCTCCTAGATTTCCCTTCTGCTCTGGAAAACACGCGTCACCTCAGCAAAGATGGCAGGTTCTTTTCCAGTAGCATACTGGTCTCTAAACACATTACCCTACACAGTGTAGGTTTCAGTGAGCATTAGCAGCAGCACCCCTTAATACGAGTCAAAAAAGGCAAACTATGAGGAACTTCTCAGAACTTCCAGTTCTAAACACCAGTTCTCAGAACTGGTCTTCTTTTGACTCTATCCCAAGGGAAGGCAGACAGCTCCCTTCATGGAGCACTGAGGCACAGCAAAAGTTCACTTGATCCTGCAGGACTCTTGCTATTTACCAGGGGAAAGGACATACAACCTTCCAAGAAAATGATAAATGAATAAAAGAAATAAAGGCATTGCTTGAAGCCTGGATCTTAAGTGGACATCTACAAGTCTGAGCAAAAAAGGAGTTATGATCATAAATACAAGTCTTCTGTTTAGACCTGCCAGATATATGTACAATCCTGAAAGATCAATCTACAGCTGATTACAATGACAGCTGAGGAATGCAGAACATTAAAAAAATGATTCAACCTCTGTTTCCTATACAAGGAGACCAGCAAAATCTATTTGCATAACAAAGAGGTCATCACATGCTGAGAACTAGGAATGATAATATTTATTTTCAAGCCAAAGAAATTCCCACCCACACTTCAAAAGCCTGCATTATCCTTGCAAAAGGCTGGGATCCAGTTTAATTTGTGCCTGCAATGTGCTTTGAGGTTCTGCTAAGTTATGTGACATAGCAGTCACCTCACACTATCTGAGGATGGGCTGTCACACAACCAGAACCTGTGGCAATGCTCTGACACAAACTCCACCATAACCCCACCATCACCCCACCAGCCAGCGCTGTTTCCTCCACGGAATAAAAGCCCAGAGAGCCCCCCCATCCTCACCGGATTCTCCTGCCCCAGGGGCCGAGGGGACACGATCCCAGTCACTCGCACCACAGACTCCACTGGGGCACTGGACAGAAGCTCCTTCACGTGGGAATGTGCCTGCAGGGAGATGACAGAGCCTCACAGAAATTCAAAGAGCAGGACAAATGCACTGTGGCCAAGCACTTCAATTCAAAATCACTCTGAAGCCAGAGGAAACAGCACTGATGTTGCAGTGTCAGATCAGGGCTCTCATGACACTTCAATCTACTTGTGAGTCAGAGCACTCTGTTTGAAAAATTCCTTCCTTCTCTGTGTCTGCTGGAGCCAAGCTACCAAAGGAAAAATAAAAACACAGACTCATATTTTGGTAGCACTTACCTCATCCTGAGGAATGATGATCTGGGTCAGTCCATGGAAATCCCTCAAAACCAGAAACAGGCCTTGTCTGATCCATGAAAAACACAAAAGGAGAAACATTTTTTTCACAAATTTAGTCGTTTCTACTTTTTAAAGCATATGGAGCCTGGCTACTTTCAGTGCCTTGCAATTCACCTCAAAGCTTTCCAGGTACTGAATGTGCAGACACTTTTCCCACACCTGAACCTAATCTGAGCAATTTGTTTCACATTGTGACCAGCCTCAGACAATGGGCAAATAACCAAGAGAGGTAGGATTTTAACTTGAACTTTAATGCACACAGAGCAGGGATCCTGGACACATGAATTTTCCTGCTGGGAAACATCATTCAGCTAAAAACAATTAAATGAGCAATAAAGCTAAAGCTCATGTGGAATAAAAACAACCAAAAAATCCAGTCATAAGTCAAGAAGGAGAACACTTGTCCCACAAAAAGTTCCACATGAACAATCCACATTGCCAGACCCAGAACCATAAATCTTGATCTCTTTAGCTGCAGTAGAGACAGATTCCATTCTACTTTATCCATCAAAAAACTGTCCAACAGGACATGGTCTGGTGTCTTTAAAAACAAGATGACAATCATCACATTGCAATAATCCTAATTCCTTTTCCTGGATCCCCATCCACAATTGCTCAAAGATGAGATGCTCAGGACCTCTTAAAATCAAAAAACCCATGCAGACCAACACTGGAGAGCAGTGCTGGATGAAGAACAGCTTACATTGGATCTGGCAAATAATCCTCTCCATTTTCATCACGGTTTGCACTTACCTTTGATATTGAACCCATCCATAAAGGGTCACCTTCTGTCCCACATGAGCAGAACGCAGCTCTCCACACGTGTTGGTCCGAGTGACAAAACTGTTGAAGTCTTAAAAAAAAAAAAAATCTCTCATGGCTTTTGCAGATGAGACAGAATAATTAATAGCGCTTCCCCTCACAATACAATTTATACATATACAAAGAAATTACTTCATATATAGATCTGAACTAGGATACTATGCCATAAACATGAAATGAAGCTAATCTAAATGTATTTTAAACAGGGATTACTTATGTTTCTCAGTCAAACTTCCATAAAGACACTTGAACACAGCCTTGCTGCAAACTGTTGCCCTGCAAATTTCAGGAGCAAGAGAAGGAAAAGTCACAGATCAATCCTGAGGGATGCTGACAATTTCACATTTAGATCTAGAATCATAGAATAGTTTGGGCTTGAAAGACCTTAAAGCTCATCTCATTCTACCCCCCTGCCATAGGCAGGGACACCTTCCACTATCCCAGGTCGTTCAGAGCCCCATCCAGCTTGGCTTTGAACACTTCCGGGGATGGGGCAGCCACAGCTTCCCTGGGCAACCTCTGCCAGGGCCTCAGCACCCTCACAGGAAATAATTTCTTCCCAATATCCAATCTAAACCTGTCCTCCTTCAGTTTGAAGCCATTCCCCCTTGTCCTGTCACTGCAGTTCCTGGTGGAAACACACCAGGACAGGGCTTAACAAACCAAGACCGAAACACACACAGAGCCGACACCCACCACGCAGGTGTAAATCGAACACTTCCTGCCTGAAACAACTGGAAAAAGGCCTGAACCACAATTACAGAAAGCTTTGCACAGACCCCCGTGTGCCTGTAATCATGGCTGAAGTTATAGAACCAAGCACACCATTTACAGAAAGTGCAAGAGGTTCAGCTTATAAGGAGAAGCCTGAAGGATACCATTACCTGACCAGATAGAAATAATTCTATGAGCCAATCTCACTACCTTCATCGCAGCCTTTAGAATTAAAAGAGATTTAGAGAAGACACTTTAAAAAAGTGATACAGGGGAAAAAACTTGCCGCAAGTGTGACATTTTAATCGACTGGGTGGACTACCCTGACCTGTATCCCGGGAGAAAAGGAACCAAAGTCCCGAGGGGATGAGACCAGCGCTCCCTCCTCACCTGGAGCCGCGGGTGCAGCGGCAGCGGCCGCCCGGTGCAGCGCCCGCACCAGCAACCGGGGAAGCGCCATCCCGCAGCCACCCCTCAGCCAGAAACACGGAAGGAGCGCCACAGACCTGCGTGAAATGAAAAATAAGGGCACTGGAGAGGAAAAGAGGAAGCCACCTCAGTCACCGCCACCTCCCTCCCCCCCTGCTGCCCGCCTAAAAGATGGCGGCGGGGGCACGCCCCTCACACAGGGGCCGACGGGAAGGAAGTTCGAACGGCGCCGGCGGGCCATAGCGGCCATGGCGGAGGAGCCGACGGAGGATGGTGCGGCGCGGACTCTGCCCAGCCTCAGGCGGCTCTCCCGGGCTCTGCCCTTCGGACGGACCCACGGTCGCCTCGGGATCAGTCCCAGCGGCCGCCTCATCGTGCCGGCGTCGTGCTCGCCGGTACGGCGGGACCGGGGAGACGGGGGCGGTGGCGCCTCCCTGTCCCCTCAGCGGCGCTGTCCCGCTCTCCATGCGCGGGAGAAGCGGGCTTTAACTTTATTCTTTCTCTTTTTTTTCACCCTAGGAAAACGTCGATCCGCAGAAAACAGCGTTTCTGCTGCGCAAAGCCTGGACGCTGTACAGCGTGACCCCCCTGTACCGCTTCCGCCGCTCCCGCCTCCGGGACTACGCGCGGCTCCTCAGCGCCTTCATCGCCGCCGAGAAGCAGAAGGGGCTGGCGGTGGAGGTGGGCGTCGAGCTGGACATCAGGGTGGCCGTGTCCAGCCTTGCCGACCTCAGGGGCAGCGAGCAGGACCAGGCTGCCGTCCTCGTGCAGGTGAGGGGGCTGCCCAGTGGGTTTGGTCATCGAGACTGGCGGCTTATGGGCTGGTTGTGCTGTGATAAAACTCTCTGTCTTGAAAGAAAACCCCAAAATTTAACCCTAGCTGTATGGAATAACTACTGTAGCATCCACTGTGATTTAATGAAACTGAATCCTCTCTATTTTTAACTGGAACAGAACATTTGTAGTCTTAAGCCGTGCCAGGGGAGGTTTAGGTTGGACATTAGGAAGAATTTATTCACAGAAAGGATGATCAGACATTGGAATTCGCTGCCTTGGGAGATGGTGGAGTCACCGTCCCTGGAGGTGTTTAAGGAAAGACTGGATGTGACTCAGTCAAAACCCTGGTCTAATGACAAGGTGGTGTTTGGTCACAGGCTGGACTTGATGACCTCAGAGGTCTTTTCCAACCTAATTGATTCTGTGATCCCCTAAGCAATGCATACAGTTAATTGCAAGTTTGAGTTCAACTTTTTTAACAGCATCAGAGTAAGACTATACAGAGCAATCTCTGTCCGATGTTTTAGTTCAGCAGTCAGTTTACTGCCAGGACTTGGACAGGTTATTTAGCTTCCTGGATAAAGCTGGCATAATCCCACTTCCTGGCCAGAGCTCAGGTCTAACTAATACTTCTGAAATGCTTTGCCTCAAGTGAAATGTGCTACTGAAATGTCAAGTTCATTGTGGCAATGGTTGTAGGATGTACCATAGGAGTTAAGCAGCATAAACTCAGATCTCAGGACTGTTCTTAAGGAAGTTAAAAGTGCTTTTTCTGCTGTTTTCAACAGAATTGCATTCAACTTTTAGGGATGAAATGAATAGACCGAATAACTGTATGTGTTTGACAGAAAACTGTGTTGCATGCAAGGTCCTAGGAAAAAAAACAACACTTCTACCAAAACCTTAAAACTATAAATCAAAATCTATTTTTAGCTGAAGAAAAAAAAAGCCATACTTGCTCTGCAGCATTCAAATGCTTCTTCTCCCCATCCCAGCTTTCTCTGAGGTCACGAGCTTCCTCCAGGAACTCTGAAGACAAACTGGTGTGGTCGGGCTGGTTCTGCTCCGTGTATGGAGATGACCTTTCTGAGAATGTGCCGGAGGACTTCACCTGTTTGCCCCTGTTCCTGGCCCATGGGGCTGAGACCTACACATCCATGGTTGGAAGCTGGTTCCAGAAGACTTTTGACTGCTGCTTCCGCCGCCTGGCCATCAGCCCCTTGAACCTCAGCTGGATGGTGGCCATGTGGGCTGGCTGCAAACTGGACAGAGCTGCCTCTGCTGTGGAACTTGTCTTCTCTGTGCCCCGCCTGTCCCAGCCACTGGATATTTCATACGCCATCCACCCAGAGGATGCCAAAGCTCTGTGGGATACGGTCCAAAAAACGCCAGGAGAGATCACCCAAGAGGAGGTGGATGTCTTCATGGACTGCCTTTATGCCCACTTCCACAGGCACTTCAAGATCCACTTGTCAGCTGCAAAGCTGGTGAAGGTTTCGACAGCGGTTGCCTCAGCACACTGTGATGGGATTGTAAAGGTGAGGCTCTAAGTAGTAGGTTGTCCCAATGCTGGCCAAATAAAATAGCTGTACCCGAAGGTATCATGTTTCTTTTGCATGATTTCCTACAAGGAGTTGTTAAACCTTCAGCTTTTATAGTCATACTTAGCTCTGGAGTTGGGGCAGCTGCCAGTACAGGATTTTACTACTGTGTTGCAGCAGAAGCTACTTGTTGGGCCAGAAATAGGTGTATAAGCTGTGGTATGAACAGGAAAGTTTCTTAGGCCATAAAAAATCTTCTTTTGGACTTAAAAAGATCCCAAACTTTAAAAAAGTGCACTAGCTTTCTCGTATTGTAGTCATTAAGACATAGGCAGAAAACTCCTTCACATGTAACTCTTTTCATAAAGGTGCTGGTCTTTCTACAGAGGTATCTATAATATCCTTAAAACCATGGAACATTAATCCTTCAAGCAACACAATATTTTCTTCTGAGTTAAAGAACAGTTTGTGTAAATGCAGTTGTTTAAATTTACCCTACGATGAGCCTTGGCACATGGTAGTGTGATATTGCTTGTTTTTATCTGTAATAGCTTAAAACTGTCTGAAACAGCTTTTTCTGTTGCAGGTAAGTATGAAGGCTTTCTGAAGGGTGCTCTTGTGGAATGGGTGTTGTGTAAATTCAGTTATGGCTTTTCATAATGGGATAGTGTTCAAGTCATATATATTCAGTATGGGAAAAGTTTAGGTATCTGAAAAGCAACAACAGAACAGCTGAATAAACACACAGAACACTTGATCGTTTCCTTCCAACCAGGGTTTCAGGGTGTGGAAATCTGGCAACTGCAATTGTTGTTTTGACAGGCTTTTTTCTCTTTCTTGTAGATTCTACACAGCCAATACCTGCCTGGAGTGCTGATGCTACTGACTGAACTTGCAGTCTCTCAGATACAGTGAGAGCCATTTCAGTAACTCTTCATACTAAAAAGGCTTTCTATTTGGACAATCTGTGCTGAGAAATCGCCAGGAAACTCACTCCTGCAGCATCTTCTTTCCTCTCATTCTGGCTGTCCAAAGTCAGACTGTAACTCCAGCACTTGGCTGTGTAACTCCATGCCATGCACAGCAAAGTCAAGCAGACATTTGGCCCTGAAGAAGGGCTGCGATGCAAACTTGTGACAGCTTCCTGAGCAGCTTTGTTTTCTCAGTCACTCATTTCAGTTACGTGCAGGTATCAGCTCAGAGACAAACAAGGCAAATTCTTTATGCAACTTACTGACAGGTATTTCTGTTGTTTCAAAGAGCAAGTTGGTTTTCACTGGACAGCCTAAGCTACACAGACCTTGGCCTTGGCTAAACTGTGACTACTCTTGGGCTAGTCTAAATGCAAAGTTCAGCACACCTGAGAAAGGGTGCATGCTCTACAATCCAGGTCAAAAAAATCCAGGTTTCTAACTCCCTTTTTAGCTTGTTAAGGGTACTTGGTGATAATGTTCATCTATGTTCCAGTTGGGCATGAGATTGGACACAAAGCACTTGTCAGCCTGTTGGTCCTCCCAGGCAAGTTGATAGATAGGAAAGTGAGGTCTGTGGCTAAGCTTGATAGTTACTAGGCTTTGTCCTGATGTTTGTAATCTTGGATGTAATCCTGTAGGCCAGAGAGCTCTCGGGGTTGGAGCTGCATGCTGTAATTTTATGTTGGATCCCTCCCTTCTGGAGCAGGTAAGAGTTCAGAGGGACAGTGCACAGTGTCTGGCTAGGCATTTAAGGAGCAGAAAGTAACACCTGCTAAGACGTTTTGTAATACAGTACTAAATAAAGAAAATATTTTCCATCTTTTGTCTTAAGGAAAGACCACCTGTGTCTAATTAAATATATCCTTGCATGGAGCTTATTTAACAACTACAGCTTACCTGACCAAACCACCACTTGTTACTTATTAAATATTTCTGTGAGCAGCAAAATTGCAAGTCTAGTTTCTTGCTTCACACTTGTTCAGCATCTCTTGGAGCTGATTTGTGCTATGACCTTCTCCTAAATAGGAATGCAGTTTCTTTTCTTTTCCCAGTGTAAAACTGCCTAACATGACATAACTGCATGCCTAGTTCCTAACCTATTTCCAGAATCAGACAAAGAAACACGCACCTGGTTTCAGATTCTTTACTAGCTGATGATGGATTATTTTTGCATGTTAAGGTTGAAGTCTGTGGTAACTCTTACCCTGGTAGAAGCAGCTAAGTGATCTTCTGAAGGTCTTGGCAGCTCAGCAGCCACTTAAACTGCCACTTCTGGTGCTTTAGTTTCCTTTTTTGAAATACCTCCGACAAAGTTTGCTATCTGGAGTCAGAAGAGCCTGGACAAAGGAGTACAAGGTCTGGAAATAACTGGCACCTGTATTTGATTTGAAAACAGGACTGTTACACCCAGGGCTATGTTTTAAATCTAATGCTCAGCTCTTTCCAACAAATTTGCGTAAATAATCTCTAAAAACCTAAATTCTTATAGCTTCTTTTAACCTCTTCCTTGTGTTGTCCTCATTGAGAAATGCAGTTAAATGAGCAGAGATAAGATTTAGCCAGATAGCACAGATGCTTCCTTCCTGAAAAGCTGGTTCTGAATGATGTGAAGGGTAACAATAATCAGCAGAATTTTAAGCCTCTGTTACTTGGACTTATCTGGAAAAAACCCTCCAGCATCTTTGTCCACATAAACCACAGAAAAACACCCCCCCACTGCTTTCACCCCAAGGAACAAAACAAGAACAGCATAGAAGAAATTTATTAAGATAGCACTATTTATACAAGTTACTCATGCTAGAAAAAAGCATAAATGATACATGTAAACATTCGTTTACAGAATACTTGTTTTCCTTGTAAAGGTGCAAATGATCTTCATATGTAAACACGAGAATACCAACCTTTAGGGGGAAAAGGGGCTTTTAAAAAAGTTTTAATGTCCCATTTATGACTGTAGTGTATTTTTTACTATATTCAAGCACATTAAAGTCTGAATTACATGAATCAAACTAAGAAGTTAAAGAACTTAAGATGTCAGCACTGCCTTTTTCATCTCAAGAATTTACAGTCCTCTTTTTTAAAATCAGATTTAGTAAGGTCCACAGATAGATCAGGTACAAAAGGTCATTCTTCCATACTCAATAGAAATTACAGTACAAACAGAACTGTTAAGTCTTGAGTTCTTCCCTCCTCTCCCCCCACCCCTGGGAGACTCCACAGTTATTCACAGTGCCAGCAAACAACCCTTCGCCTCCAAACTCCTAAATGAGCCTCACACCTTTCCCTGCTCTAACCATACACAGGCAAAGTGCACAAAAATCACTCAAAGAGAGGGCACCATCTCATCATGGTAGGGATTCTACAGACAGACAAGAGGGCAGCTGAGGTGAGGCTGGTCTAAGCTCTTCTGCAGCAGGAAGGAGCTGGCTGCGGGTCTGCCCTTCCAGCAAGAACACAAGAAGTGGATGTCAGAATTAACAGATGATACCTGCACCCTGCTTCAGATAAGAACTGATATCAAGCAGGCAACAGGAGGAAAATGGCTTTTAGAAGTGAGCTAGAACTAGTTTTAGGTTCTGTCAGTGGTTACAGGAGAAAGTACCAGTATGGGTGTAGCCAAACTATGTATTCCACACCCATCTACACTGTTCCCGATGAACTGTTAATGGTGGGTCGTTTGTAACAGCTGTGAGCTGGGTACAGTGTTCTCTTTGTCTTCACAAAGTGACAACTACACCCGGGGCCTAAGGGGGGTCATCTCTGCCAATGGGCCATCAAGGACTCCCCAAAATATCCTACGACTCATAGAATTACATCATTCCATTGTGAAACTCCCCGCCCTGGGGGAGGGACTGAACATTTGGAGGATATAGAATCTGGGGGTTTGGGGACTTGGACACAACCACCACCACTGGACATCCAGAGAAGGACCAGGCCTTTCCACAGGACCACCGCTTTCGACAAGACCACATCCATCACTCCAATGGGACTGCAACCATCGTTTAATGGGGACTGCTGCCACCACCCTGACCAACAGGGTGTCAGGTTGTACTAGGTTTTAAGCCAGACTTTGTGTATTCATTGCATTTTTAATCTTTTTATTAAATTGTAACTCCAACTTGAAATCTCTCACAAGGTATTTGTGTGGGGGTTAATTTCTCCTGCTGGTTTACCTTCAAACCAGCACATCTTTTGGCACCTAGTGTGAGGCCTCCTGAGAGAAGTCAGAGTTGCAATTTTGCACTGTATTACAGAAACTGCCTGTTCACCACGATGCTCCATGCTTACACGGATGTTGTACCTGTTTACATGGATTTTGTACCTCATTGTATTTCTCCTCACATGGGGAACTATTTGCCAGTTGTAATGCTTCTTTTTGAGACCAGAGAATGGTATGAAAATTGCTCTGTTGGTTTATTATGTCTATTGCATGATGACTTCAGAGGCAATGAATGTCATTCAGAATAGATATTCAGTTTTGTTCACCTGTCCTGGTCTGGGCTGCTACCTCTGGGGCCTCATTAATAATCACACCCAGCCCATGGGGGGAAGAATAGAGAATGTTTTTTTCCAGTCTTTCAGGCCTGAGACAGCAATTTTTGAAAATACTGAATTCCCTCTGGATGTTAAAAGATGGCATAATCTTGTTAGTTTTGCTTTGTGTTCTCTGTACGGCCTGCACTGTCTACACCATGCTTGGAGTCAGGACAGTGTTTGCTGTGGTACAGCATCCTCAAGAGGAGGAGAAAAGAAACAAATCAGCAGGCACCATGTCCACACAAACTGTCACCGAGCCAGGACAGGCTAAGCCAGTAGCAATCGTCCTCGGTCAGAAAAGGAAATTGAAGAGCATATCAGTCCGCGTGGTGACTGAGAAGGAGGTGGCTGGAACCTCGTACCCAGCAGAAGAGACAGCCAGAGATCATCACTCACTCTCTGTCCCTGGGTGAGCTGCATGAGCTGCGGAGGGAGTTCCCCTGCCAGGTGAACGAGTCCATCCTGACCTGGCTGCTCCGCATCTGGGACACCGCAGCCAATGACACAATTCTGGATGGAAGTGAGGCCAGGCAACTGGGATCCCTCTCCCGAGATGTGGTCACTGACCAGGGGATTGGGAGAACCCAGGAAACTCTCAGCCTCAGACGACGACTGCTGGGACAGATACCTTTGTAAAGAAGACCTCCATGTGCACCAAGGAAAATGAAGCACAATGGAACAAGGTATCCAATGCCTAAGGGAACTGGCTGTGCTGGAGATCATTTTCTCAGAAGATGAGAGATTCCCCAAGAGCCCAGATGGTGTCCAGTGCACATCACAAACGTGGTTGAGATTCGCGCGGCTTGGACCAGAGATGTACTCCCATTACCTAGCGATGCTGCAATGGAGGGAAGGAGAGGACAAGGTGGGCATGTTGGTCAACAAACTAAGAATTTACAAGGACACTGTCACCACCCCATTACATACCCATGTCTCATATGTGGAAACGAAGCTGGCTGACCATGTCCAGAGCTTGGAGGAGAAAACTGAAGAGGGCCACCAAAAACTGAGAAAAGAGCTTGAGGAAGGAATTTAACCACATCTCACCAGCACCAACAAGAGTCTCCGCCATTAGGAGCAGACATCCCCCAGCCAATGAAAGAGGATACACTCTGCGAGGTAACCTATGGTTTTTCCTTCAGGAGCATGGAGAAGACATGAGGAAGTGGGATGGAAAACTCACCTCTTCCTTAGCAGCCTGTGTATGTGAATTGAAAAGAGGAACATCTACCACAAGAAGTTCATCCAGGGTCAATGTTGCTCCAGTCTCTCATGGACAAGACTTCAGGCAGTACAGGAATGATATGACTGATCCTCTTGAAGGGACCTCAAGGTCATAATTACAGGAGGAGAGCAATGTGTACCATGACCAGGATTAGAGGGTATACGCATGCTCCTGCCTCTAGCCAGGTAGAGGAAACGGACAATTGGATCTATTGGACTGTGTGGATCCAATGGCCTGGCACGTCTGACCCACAAAAATACAGTTTTGGTTGACACTGGCGCTCAATGTACCCTGATGCCATCAAGGTATGTGGGAGCAGAATCCATTTCTAGGGTGACAGGGGGATCCCAGCAGCTGACTGTACTGGAAGCTGAAGTGAGTTTAACTGGGAACAAGTGGTAGAAACACCCCATCTTGACTGGCCCAGAGGCCCCATGCATCCTCAGCATAGACTATCTCAGAAGTGGGTATTTCCAAGACCCAAAAGGACATTGCTGGGCTTTTGGGATAGCTGCTCTAGAGACAGAAGACATCAGAGAACTGAATACCCTGCCTGGTCTCTCAGATGACCCTTCTGCTGTGGGACTGTTGAGGGCTGAAGAACAACAGGTACCAATCGCCACAGCAACAGTGCACCGTCGGCAATACTGCACCGACAGAGACTCTTTGATTCCCATCTGTAAGATGATTTGTGAACTGGAGAGCCAAGGGGTGGTCATCAAGGCTTGTTCACCCTTTAACAGCCCTATATGGCCAGTGCGTAAGTCCAGTGGAGAATGGAGACTGACGATGGATTACCGTGGGCTGAACGAAGTCACGCCACCACTGAGTGCTGCCATGCCAGACACGTTGAAGCTTCAGTACGAGCTGGAGTCCAAGGCAGCAAAATGGTATGCAACCATCGATATTTCCAATGCCTTTTTCTCCATTCCTCTGGGAGCAGAGTGCAGGCCTCAGTTTGCTTTTACCTGGAGGGGTGTGCAGTACACATGGAACTGACTGCCCCAGGGATGGAAGCACAGCCCCACCATCTGCCATGGACTGATCCAAGCTGCACTGGAAAAGGGTGAGGCTCCAGAACACCTACAGTATATAGATGACATCATTGTATGGGGGAACACACCAAGGGAAGTCTTCAAGAAAGGAGAGAAGATTATCCAGATTCTCCTGAAAGCTGTTTTTGCCATGAAGCAAAGTAAGGTTAAGGGACCTGCTAAAGAAATTCAGTTTCTAGGAGTGAAGTGACAAGATGGACGTCACCAGATCCCAACAGAAGTGATTAACAATACAGCAGCTATGGCCCCACTGACCAAGAAAGAAACAGAGGCTTTCCTAGGAGCTGTGGGCTTTTGGAGGATGCATATCCCAGAGTACAGCATGATTGTAAGCCCCCTCTATCTCATGACACAAAAGGAAAATGATTTCCGGTGGGGCCCTGAACAGCAATAAGCTTTTGAACAAATTAAGCAGGAGATTGCCCATGCAGGAGCCCTTGGGCCAGTCAGGACAGGGTAGGACGTAAAAAATGTGCTCTACACTGCAGCCGAGGAGAATGGTCCTTCCTGGAGCCTCTGGCAGAAGGGACCTGGGAAGACCTGAGGACAGTTGCTGGGATCCTGGAGTCAGGGATACAAAGGATCTGAGGACACCTATACCCCAACTGAGAAGGAGATTCTCACAGCTTATGAAGGGGTTCAAGCCGCCTCAGAAATGACTGGTACTGAAGCAGAGCTGCTTCTGGCACCCTGACTGCCAGTGCTGGGTTGCATGTTCAAGGGAAAGGTTCCTTCCACGCATCATGCCACTGATGACACGTGGAGCAAGTGGATCGCGCTGATCACACAGTGAGCCTGGATAGGACATCCTAATCGCCCTGGTATTCTGGAAATCATAACAAACTGGCCTGAAGGTGAGAGTTTTGGACCATCTTCTGAAGAAGAAGAGGAACAGGTGACACGTGCTGAGGAGGGCCCACCATATAACCAACTACCTGAGAATGAAAGGCAATATGCCCTCTTCACTGATGGTTCCTGCTGAATTGTAGGTGCTAACCAGAAATGGAAAGCTGCAGTATGGAGCCCCACACGACGAGCTGCACAAGCTACCGAGGGACAAGGTGGGTCGAGTCAGGTCACAGACCTTAAAGCCATCCAGCTGGCTTTGGATACTGCCAAACAANATCCAGCTGGCTTTGGATACTGCCAAACAAGAGAAATGGCCAAGGCTCTATCTCTACAGCGACTCCTGGATGGTAGCTAATGCTCTGTGGGGATGGCTGGATCGCCAGCCATCCCCACAGAGGATCACTGCAGAAAGGCCAACTGGCAGCGCAGAGGGAAACCCATCTGGGCCGCTGAGATTTGGCAGGACATCGCCGCTTGGGTAGAGAGGCTGACTGTGAAGGTTCAACACGTGGATGCACACGTACCCAAGACTTGGGCTGATAAAGAGCATCGTAACAATGAGCAGGTGGACCAAGAGCTGCCAAGGTGAAAGTATCTCAGGTGGATCTGGACTGGCAGCACAGGAGAGAGAATTATTTCTAGCTTGTTGGGCCCCATGATGTCTCTGGTCATCAGGGGAAGGATGCCATGTACCGATGGGCTTGTGACCGAGGGGTGGACTTAACCATGGACAGCATCTCAGAGGTCATCCACAGCTGCGAGACCTGCGCTGCAATCGAACAGGCCAAGCAGGTGAAGCCTCTGTGGTACAGTGGACAATGGTTGAAGTACAGGTATGGGAAAGCCTGGCAAATTGACTACATCACCCTTGCCCAAACCCACGAAGGCAAGCGCTATGTGCCGACCATAGTAGAAACAACCAACAGATGGCTCAAGACCTACCCTGTGCCTCACGCTACTGCCCAGAACACCATCTTAGGCCTGGAAAAGCAAGTCCTGTGGAGACATGGCAACCCAAAAGAACTGAGTTGGACAATGGGACTCATTTCAAGAATAGCCTCATAGACATCTGGGCTAGGGAACATGGTATCGAGTGGGTGTACCACGTTCCCTACCATCCACCAGCCACTAGCAAAGTTGAATGGTGCAATGGCCTGCTTAAAACCACCTTGAAGGCACTGGGTGGGGGGACCCTCAAAAACTGGGAGCTGCATTTGGCGAAGGCCACTGGCTGGTCAACACCCAAGGCTCCATTAATCAAGCTAGTCCTGCCCAGTCAGAACCTATGCATACTTTAGATGGAGATAAAGTCCCTGTAGTACGTGTGAGAGGTATGTTAGGAGAGACTGCTTGGATTAGTCCCACTTCAGGCAAAAGCAAACGCATACAGGGCATTGTTTTTACTCAAGGACCTGGTTACAATTGATGGCTAATGCAGAAAGATGGGGAAACCCCTTGTGTACCTCAAGGGGACATAATTCTGGGTGGGAACTGTCTCTAATGCTTCACTGTATATAGATATGTATGAATATAAAGAAGTATATTAATTTGGGCATGATGTAGATGCTGTAGAATAAGGGGTGGATAATGTCGTAGTTACAGGAGAAAGTACCAGTATGGGTGTAGCCAAACTATGTATTCCACACCCATCTACACTGTTCCCGATGAACTGTTAATGGTGGGTCGTTTGTAACAGCTGTGAGCTGGGTACAGTGTTCTCTTTGTCTTCACAAAGTGACAACTACACCCAGCCTAAGGGGGTTCATCTCTGCCAATGGGCCATCAAGGACTCCCCAAAATATCCTATGCCTGGACTTGGAGGATATAGAATCTGGGGGTTTGGGGACTTGGACACAACCACCACTACTGGACATCCAGAGAAGGACCAGGCCTTTCCACGGGACCACCGCTTTCGACAAGACCACATCCATCACTCCAATGGGACTGCAACCATCGTTTAATGGGGACTGCTGCCACCACCCTGACCAACAGGGTGTCAGGTTGTACTCTGTAGGTTTTAAGCCAGACTTCGTGTATTCATTGCATTTATTATAATCTATTAAATTGTAACTCCAACTTGAAATCTCTCACAAGGTATTTGTGTGGGGGTTAATTCCTCCTGCTGGTTTACCTTCAAACCAGCACAGGGTTCACATACAGGGGAGAGGAGAGAGAAAAGCTGAACTTTCGTACAGTAAAAAGGCATAGTTTGAAATCCTTTTCCTCTCAACATTTTTGGGCACTTCACTGATTCAGTTGAGAGATGAGAGGTCCAGTTCTGAAAAGATACTCAGGGCACCCATCACACAGCTCTCTTCTAAGAGACTTCATACCACAAGGGTTGGAACCACAGTAGCTGGCAGGACATAGCCCTGCCCAAATCACCAGCTAGTTGAAATGCAAATCACACATATACATATATATATATAAAAAATACATACATATATATATATACACACATATATATATATATATATAAAATACATATATATATATGCACACATTGAGATGTATATAAAAAGCTGGAATCATCGCTGTGAGCGATACAAAGGAAATACATGATACAAATCAAATGAAAAAATAAATATACTCTGTGCACAGAAAAGCTTCTGTGCAAAGGTGGCATCTTGCAGGTCAAGTACTTTTTTTTGAAGCTCTCTGTAAATAAGGCAAAAGCAATGTTTTCTGTATCGCTTTTTCTCTTTCGCCCACCAAACAGCTGCCACATCCACTGCTCCTGCAGCAGGAGGAAAAGCAGGAATCTCTCCTCCTGGCCAGACTCCTAGTACAGCGTGTAGGCTCTACATCAGCATCCTTTACGCTACAATAACTGTTACAGTTTGGTTTATTCAAAAAATGTAGAACTATTTAGAAAAAATACGGACATAAGCAACACTTCTACTTTTGTCCAGTGGTTCCCTGGAGTCTGACAACGTGGTCTCCCGCTGGGCACACTCTCACAGAAGTCCATTTTTATAATTCCATAGAAAGAGTTCACCGGCAAAGAGTTACATTGGATCTAGACCGTGCATACTAGAGCTGCAAAGAGGTCCAGTGTCAACAAGTCTCTTCAGTTTTGCTAGGAATGAGAAGCCAGGGGACTCCCTCCCTCTGGAAGCTTACCATATATGGGATTCACAGTGTGTCATTTTGATAACCCCCACGCCTCCGCCCAGCCGCCGGTAGTTCATCCCGCCGTACAACCTGTGGAGACAACATTCCAGGGTCACACACTGGATCACATCCTCCATGGGGACACCATCCCTTGGGAGCACACTTGGGAGCTGCCATGGGAAAGACTGAACCAGCCCATGTAAGCACAACTAGACCATCATTAATGTCTGCCTTAAGTGGGCGGTGAAGAAGAAGTTGTGTAGTACCCATCTCACACACTTCGAAAGTAAACAGCTGTATTTACTCATGCCTTTCTCCCTCAGAACAGAAACTGCTGCTTGTTTGGCAGCAAATTTCTGTTACTCAAAAAAATACTTCCTTCTCCCTCCCTGGTAATGTGCAAGATAGAAAAAACATTGTAGACTGTAGCTGACCTTAGGCTATGTTTTGGGTGACATAGGACTAGGCTTAGTCCTCACAATTCAACTAATTTAATTTATATTTCTAAACCCCTACATTCAGCTGATCCAACCAAGATATAACACATCCCAAGCACCATCTGTTAACTGCAATGGTGTGTCTGCATTTCACAGCAATATCGGATCCCTGCATATTCCCCTCTGTGCCACTGGAGTCTGCTGGCAGAAACAGGAGAAGCAAGTTCTCCACACAGCTTCTACCAGTGCAATTTGTTAAAGCCAAATTGCGTCAGAATCATTTCTCAGTCAAGCTGCACAAATAAAAAATATCTTCATGGGGCAAGAAACAAAAGAAAGGGAAGACCACAGAAGCTGGTCAGCTATACTGAATTCAGTGGAGGAAAAAACTGCAAGCTAACAATACCTTGAAAAATCTCCCAAACTGTATGAACGCCTGCCAGGCAGTAACTCCTAACTCTGGACATCCCATTATTGTCACAGGGAGTAGCTGAAACCATTGCACTAAGGAATCTGATGTATGTACTACTCTCTACTCAACTGGTTTCCTCAGCAGTTCAAAAGATCCTGTGGATACATGGCTCACCAAACAAGGGGAAATTCCTCCACTGCTGCTCATGACAGTTTTTCTTATCAGTGGAGGGTTAAACTATTACTGTCACTAGTAAGAATAAGGACATTAATTTCTTTCTATTCCCCACCCTTGTCAGACTATCACAGCAGCAAGAATAGTCACAGGAGCTTGATATTTTATGCTAATTACATTTGGGAATAAATACACAAGCAATTGTTTTTAAGTATAGTTATGACTAGAAAGGCTATTTTTCCTCTTTCTTTTCTGCTCAGTGTATATTTTGATCAGCAGCTTCATATTATTTGTCTCAGCTTGGACATTCTTCCAGTGGCTGAATCTTGCTGATTTTAAGGGGAATAACATCATATGCTTGAAGTGTTTCAGCTCCTCCAAAAGGATTCAGAAATCATTGCCTCAGCTTGAAAGCAAGAAGTGAACAGGCCAAATTCTACGTAATGGCTGTGAGCTCCTTCTGCTAAGGACAAGTTCAGTTTTATTGGGAAGTAGGAGAGACTCAGCCCAAAATGAACAGAAGTGGTATACTAGGATATTTTTCAAAATGTGATTCTTTCTTACACTTTCATGCAAGGCAACAAGCCACAAAGTGAGTGTTGTGATGTTTCTACCCCACCTGAGTCCTCTGTTATGGTGTGTACCACATTCCTAATTTGCCTGGGATGGCTCCAGCTGGATTTCACTATTTGATTGTCTCCCAAATTCAAGTTACCTCCATGTGTTAGCATCTGGGTCAAACACCTCAATGGTCTTCAGGTACGTTGTGCCATCAAAGCCCCCCACTGCCATCAGCTGTCCATTCACCACAGCCAGGCCAACCTGCAAAACAGCCATCAGACAGTAGCTACTTAGCTAGGATGTCCTGAAAAAAAGGGTTATAACGAAAATATTAATAAAAGGATTTAATAACCATGTTTGGTAAAAGGCAGTCTGCAGGAGAGGGTTGGGGTTTTTTTTCTTTAGGGCATGGCACAAATAAAATACCATAAAAATGAGATATGGAAAGTTAAATATGTATCTCAGAATAGAGAATCTCTCAAAGAAAAAGCAGAAGGTTCCCCTTATTGCCAGCTACAAGAAGTAGAACCATTTGAATAATGATAAATACATGAGAATCTAAACCTTTTTCATATAAAAACTTATGTTCTGGACTGAACTTCTTCCCCAAGTGTGACATGTATGCACCAGAATATCTACCAGCCCACAACACTTGGCTAAAGTAGCAGAACCACAGGTAAGCCCCTGGTCCCAAACCTCTCAGGCTGGGGCTTGGACCATCTGTAAGCACCTTGGCCTCCAGACTTCCTATTTAGCCTTTCTGCAGAAGCACAAAAACACTGGAACATCAAAAGCATGATCACTTCCAGTGGAAGACATGGAGTATAATAGAGAAAAGGGAAGGTACACAATGTAAAATGGTCCTTGTTTTGGCTTTGAGGAAGTCAGAAGACTCAGAAGAACTGCAGATACAGCTGCATGTGTTTAGCAGTTTCTACAGAAAGCAAATACAGAAACAGCTGATAAAAAGTCAATGTCTAATCAGAAACTGAAGTGGACAGTGTTGGACAGTGTACTCTGTGCTTGGAGAACAGACATAAATACGTGCTCTCTGCCTCCAAAACCAGTAGTTGTTCAAACTGTGATTCATACTTGCCTCATCAGACACTGAAACACTAACACACAGATAGAATTAATCCTCTCTTTACTATATAATCCAATAGCCAATGATAAACATTCACATAATTTGCATCTGCCCAAACATGATGACACCTGAAAACACTGTAGTAATCTGCTGTTCACATGAAACCACCAGGATCAGCAGCTGATGGGAACAAGCTGTCACTCACAGGATTCACTGAGGAGAGGCAACAGCCTAAGTGAAAGCCCAGGAACCCTGTTCCCACACACACCTCAAGGCAATGAGAGTCTGCTGGAAATATGTATCTAAACACACGCTTACCCAGTTTCCCAGCTTTTTCCTCTGAGCAAGTGGGTGTTTTCACCTCCTAATTCATCCAGAGAGATCCAGGTACTAATTTTGATAGCATTCTTTAATGGTACCTCACACCAAATATGGCTATGTTACCCAAAAGCTCCTCTGCTTCAGGCTTAGTTGACTGCATGTAAGAGGCCAAAATTATTTAAAAATATCCTCAAATGACTCATTTCCCCATCCTAAACACCTGTCAGTGGCATGGCTTGACTATCGCTCCATCCTCTAGTCTTGCTAGAGAGTTTTTGGAACTTTTTCCCCTCACAGAAAAGAGGTGAAGATGCAGAGAAAGCAGGAGAGCCTCATAAGAAAACTGACACTTCACCCTGTGCTCTCCCCACAAGAAGACTGACACTCTGCCCTGTGCTCTCTCCACAAGACTGACAGTGACACCCTGCCCTGTGCTTTCCCCACAAGCAGACTGACACTCCAGCCTGTGCTCTCCCCACATGGTGACGTGTGGCACGGACAAGCCCACCAAGCCCCACTCACTCCGCTCCGCCGGGACGTCATGGCCACCACAGGAGACCACTGGTTGGTGCGTGGGTTGTACCTCTCAGCACTGCTGAGCTCTGTGGTGTCATCCCTGCCTCCCACAGCGTAGATCATGTCCTGGTACACGGCACAGCCCAGGTGCTTCCTCCTTGTGCCCATGGGGGCAATCGTGTGCCAGCGGTTCTCCTGGGGGTTGTAACGTTCCACTGTAGACGAAAGCAAGGTCTTCGGTCAACAGGGTTGGCAGGCAGTAGGTACAGCACTTTTGGACCCAATTTCCACAAACCAAAAATGCCATGAACCTGCCATGAACCTGTCTCTTTTCTTCCAAAGAACTCTTGCTAGTCTCTCTCGTCTCCAGCCCTACACAATCAATCACATTCAGATCTACAATCAAGAGGGAGCTGGCAATGCTACAAATTGACCTGCAGCAGTTTTACCTTTGGCACCTTACTTCCTACAGCAGAAAATGGCTGCTGCAGGAATTAAAAAGGAAAAAGTGCTTGCAACTGCTCTGCAAACAATCAAAGCCTTGTAATCAGGACATACTGCCAAATGCAGCACTGAAAAAGTAAAATATGACACCCAACCAGCTAACAGGGACTCACAAACCTGGAGAGTGAATTATTGTATGGCAAAATAATATTTAAAGAAGAAAAAAACTCCACAAACCAATCACTAAGATATTCAACAGCCATCTGGGGACATGAAGGGCTCCCAGGACCAGGACAAGCGCTGAGTGGGATTAAGGGACAGCAAAAGGCATACCAGTATTGAGAGGAGATGTTCCATCAGAGCCTCCCACAGCATACAGGAAGCCTCCCAGCACAGCCACTGCCACTCCCAAGCGCCTGGTGCTCATGGAAGCCACTCGAGTCCATTTGTTTTCTTTCGGATCATACCTGGCAAAAGAATAAACACCAGAGCTTGTTGAAGTGCTGACATCTTCACAAAGGGGCAGGAAGACTGACTTTATTCTCTCCAAACAAAAATCCCTGTAAGATCTGTACAGTTCCTATCTTCTCTCCAGCTTCTCTGCATCAGCTGCACCCTCTAAGAGACCCTCTTTCTCACTGTGCCCCACTGTACTTTTTTTTTTCTTTTTGTAATTAAAAAGTACCTTTCCACAATGTTGAGACAAGAGACACCATCCTGGCCACCCACAGCATAGAGGTAACCTCCAAGAACTGCTACCCCAACACTGGTCCTGCAGGTGCTGGTAGGAGCCACATCACTGCTCCACTGATTGGTCTTTGGATCGTACCTGGAAAAACACACCAAACAGCACAAATTACCTGCCTAGGTCTGCTTCAGACTCTCCCATGCTCGGGAGCTACTAAGGCTGTGAAACTTGCCTATCCTGAGCTTCAACTGCAACACAGCTCTTTGTAAGTTGGATAAAAGCCATGAAGTGATATAATGCATCCAGTATATGTTGCTCCAGGGATGTTCAAACTGCAGGTTGGGATGAATCAAGCTGAAGATCAAAGGTTCAGGTTCCTGAGAGAGACTGGCTGGCATGTTGTAACTTGCAGCAAAGAGCAGCAGCCAGAGTTAACTCTGCTCTGTTCCCTGCAGTTCACACAGGAACTCAGCCAGCACTGGGACCCACACTTCCAGATAAAATATGAAGGAACCAGATGGACTTGGGAATCCAGAGACAAAGAAATACGTGCATAGCAAGGAAGTGCAGGATGTGGGAGATATAAGGCTAGGGTCATGATTTGTGAACTCGGGAGCATTCAAGGACATAGGTGGGAAGAAGGGGAGGCTCGAGGTAGCAGGAGGTATTTGTACAGCTCATTGCATTTGTTACAGGATTTAGAGTAGTAGAAGAGCTTGAGTCATGTGGCTTTCAGGCATGGGAACTGCCCTATGCAGCTCCCAGAAACAGGAAGCCTAGTAAAACTTGCTTGACTTTAATCTTTCACAGGCCTAAAACTGACCTATTTTCCTTCTTCTGTCTAAGTGCCAAAGTTCCTTAATTCTCCAGTTGCCACTTCACAACAAAATTCCAGGATCTTTCCCTCAGTATCTAAGAAATGCTCACTGTAACCTCACCTTCCTCAACAACGCTAAAAACAAACCCACAATTGCAAAGAAGGTTAACCAGGATCACCAGTCCTCCCAGCAATTACACCCAGACCCACCTCCTAGAGAGTCCTTCCTTATACCAGAGACTTTGGCTTGTCCCATTAAGCTGGGGATAACGTGACACAAAGTGTTTTGCACCAGGGATGTGCAAGGCAGGAGGAAATGAGAACACACTTGGCAAAATTAACTCATTCGTAAGAGGCTGCACCCGGGTTTAAACACTCAGAGCTAAAATCCTGCACAGGGGCCTTATGGAGACCTACCTTTCTACACTGTTAAGATAAGAGGAGCCATCGTGGCCTCCCACAGCGTAGAGGAGGTCATCCAGGACGCTGACCCCGACGCCACAGCGTCTCTTGCTCATGGAAGCCACCATCCTCCACTCGTTGGTTTGGGGGTCGTAGCGTTCCACGCTGGAAATCGCGTCCCCGCTGCACCAGCCCCCCACTACAGCCAAACACAAAAAAACAGGGTCACAAAAACACTCACCAAGCTCACAGACTGCGTGTGCTCCTGGCACAAATCACCCCTTCAAACTCTGCCAGCCTTAACCCATCTCTAAGTCACTCCTTCTGAGGTTTGTAATTACAAAACAGAATGAGATTTTCAAGAGCATTAACTGAAGTTTGGAAATACTGTGGCATTCACAGCACCAAAGAAATCACGTGAGTAAGGAAGTGTAAGTTAACTCAAACTTTCAAATATTAATGCCCAGGTCACATCAGAAATAGGTTGTGAAGACTGGCTTTATGGGAACACCACCACCAGAAAATCCTGCCTGGAGTCTCCTGGCCTAAGCCGGTGGGAAAAAAAACATAGAATCAGAATATCCTGAGTTGGAAGGATCAAAGTCCAACTCCTGGCCCTGCACAGCACAGCCCCAAGAATCCCACCATGTGCCTGAGAGTGTTGTCCAAATGCTTCTTGAGCTCTGTCAGGCTTGGTGCTGTGACTGCTGCCCTGGGGAGTCAGTTCCAGTGCCAGACTCTGCTCTGACTGAAGAACCTTTACCTAATATCCAACTTAAGCCTCCCCTGACACAGCCTCAGGCCATTCCCTCGGGTTCTGTTGCTAGTTACCAGAGAGCCGAGATCAGTGTCAGCCCCTCCTCTTCCCCTCACAAGGAAGTTGTAAACTGTCATGAGCTCTCCTCTCAGTCTCTTCTTCAGGCAGAACAGACCAAGTGACCTCAGCCACTCCTCATATGGCCCCTTTAGACCCTCCACCATCTCCTGTTGACACCACACACACACCTGCAGAGACACACACCTGCAAAGAGCACCTCTCCACAGCGGATGGGTTTGCGTGGCCTCGTTCGTGGTCCCTGCATCAGTGGCCGCTCTTGGGGCAGCAGCAGGTAGTTTTTGGCTTCATCCACCAGATCCCTGTGCAAGACATGAAAATATTAACCCCTAGAGCTCAGTCTCAGGAGAAGGGGTGAATCAGAACTGGTGGGAAGAGCAGCCAGCACTAGTCATGCACCTCAGGTATTCACAAGTCACATGAGAACGGCATGAACAGCCCCGGTTAAATGCACACTGTCACCTAAATACTCATCAGTTGTTTACAAGCCACTGACACAGTGACAGCAGCAAATCAGTACCAGTACTTGGCCAGAGTTAATAATAGATATAGCTTGCCATAAAAAGACTGATAAAAAAACTGTGACGAGATTTTTCAGGCTTACTGTGCAGAAAAGAAAAACCCAGTCTGCCTCAAGCTAAAACTTAACAGTCGGTGGTTTTGCCTCGCAACAGAACAGGAGTTGGAAAGCACACCAGTACATAATACACACATGACCAATAGATGGAGATAGTACCCTTCTGATGAAAATTTTCTCCATCAGCTCTGGCCAGCTCACACTGTCCATCCATGCATGACTTGCCACCCGGACTAATTCTAATATTCCAAACCCTTGAATAAAACAAAAAAAACCAAAAAAGTCCTCCTTCCCTCTACGAATGTGGAATTCCCCCAGTATGAATGCTTATTCAGGAAGAGAATAATTTAGCCTATGCCCTGAACTTCTTTACAATATGCACAAGATAAATCATGTGATTTGTGGATGATACAGAATTCTGTAGAACCAGAAAGGTGAGACTCACACCATAAGAGGAGGCAATGACAACTTCCCTGTGTTACCCTTGTGGGAAAGAGCAGACTCTAATCCCAGAGTCCAGTTCAGTTATCAAAGTGCAGACATTCTACATAGAAAAACTACTTTAGATCCCACTGAGATCATCATGAAAGCCACGCAAGAGCTAAGCTGCAATAAAAGGCCATGACGGGGGGGGGGGGGGGGGGGAGGAGAAAGGCAAAATGAAAATCAACACACTGAAAGGTCTTTTACCAACAGTCAAACTGCACACTCAAAGTTTGCTATTTCACTGAAAACTTGAAAGAACAAAACTACGTATAGGGCATACCAGTGACTATTATGCAAATAGAAAACGATTTTTCTTGCTTATCCTATCCTCCCAGTTGCCAAAGATGAAATTGTGAGGCATCACCCATTTACCAGTGACAAATGAGCTCAGTTTCAGAGGACAACATAATCCAATTCTGTAAATGGCTGAGGTGATTTACCTGCATTCCTCATCACTCTTAATGAGTGGATCAGAACCCACTGTACCCACAAGAAACTTGGGACTCAGCAGGGGCAGACGGACATGCTGCAGGACCTAAAACACAAACCAGAACACCTATGGTAAACCACAGATACCCGCAGAGATGCAAGAAGCCAAATGGAAAACAATAGAATTTTATGCAGCTTGTCTCACAGCACAATTGCAAATGCAGCTTGTCTCACAACACATTCGCCTTTTCAATATCCCAGTTTAGATACCCAGCAGAAAATCAGTCCTTGAAAATGGACAATCCATTGGATCTATTAACAGCTGAAAACAAGGTCACAGCTGGAAACCTTTAGAAAATGACAGATGTCAACACATCTGCCTGAACACTAATTAAGTTAGTGGTTTTATCAACCATTTAGCTCTCTTAAACCTGAGTGGTATTGCAGAGTAAATGAACAGTAAGAAACAACATGTCTTTCACAAGGGTTTAGAATTTGAAAGCCCAAGCACGTATAGACAGATGCAAACTGTTATAAAAGCATAAAAGCTGCCTTGAGAAGAGCAGGTTTTGCCAGTTTGGTTTGTTTACTTAAAACCATTTTCAAAAGCTTTCCAGTAAATAAAGTTGCATTTAATGTCTCTTTCCAAAGCAGAAACACCAAGGCAGGCAGACGCTCACCTCTTTTGATCAGCCAGCCTGAGACTTCAGAGGCTTTGGGGCTGACAGCTTTGTCAGAATGGGTTCTGCTCTGTGAAATGCCTTGGCTTAGATGAAGCATCACATTCCAACAAAACCATTCTGACAAGCTCCACTGTAACATCATGAGGGCTGAGGCACAACTCAAGCAGCAGAGCTTAAAGAAGCACTGCAAAGCAAGACAAACCTTTTCTTCTCTGGCCAGTGCAGCTTCCAGCCAAGATGAAGGGACAGTGCAAGCCACCTAGTACAGGTGGGAGTCAGAGAGAATTTTGGTGGCTTTACACCATTCAGAAGTGCTGTGGCACTGCCCTACTATCCCTCATTCCTCTCCCCCTGGATAAAGCAGCCTGGAATGTCACTGTGTCCAAGATTACCTGTGGCAGCTGGGGTCTTCTCTCCTGAATGCTGTATTTCACCCAGGCCATCACGGCGTTGAACACCTGCTCTTCACTGCGCACGTTTAACTCGTCACTGGATATGATGTCTATGAGCTGGTTGGCAGGAAGCAGCATGAACTCCTCACTCTCCATCACCTGGGAAAGGCAGAGGAAAAAGGAGGAGAGTAAGGACAAAACATCAGACCCATTCACCGTTCCAGCACTTCATGGACTGGCCCAGTAAAAAGCCAAATCCCCATCAGTTCCAACACCAATACACATGAAGGGTTTGCTGCACGGGGCAAAATGCAGCCCCCAGCAACATAACAAGACATTTCTAGATGGGCATGCAAGTGACAGGGAATTTTACACCCTTTAATGCTTTTAAAGGCTTAAACCACAAAAGACACTGATCAGGTTTCAAAATTCAGGAAACACAAAGCCTTTCCTTAAAATCAGTCTCCTCATTTGCTGTGTCTAATAGATAAAGCAGAAATAAAACCATGATAAATACGTGACTAAAAAGCAGCACCAGAGTACAGAGATTCACAAGGAAACCAAAACAAAGCACAAAAATAAGAGTCTCAAGTTACCAGAGGCATTGCAGAGAACACAGAAAGCCTGATTTGTGGCAGAACAGAAAATATTTCAGGAGACTCATCTGATCCTGCCTCTTTCATTTGCTCTAAATATACACATGGAGTATGCAACAGTCGAGACGCACTAAAGAGGGAATCAGAGCCTCCAGAGCCCCTAAGGACTGATCTCTTGTGAAAGTCAAGCTGACAAAAACATTAATTCCTTCAGCATCCAAGATAGCAACCAAGTTTCTCAGGAGGCCTTGGCTGCTGCTGGAGGACTGCTCACACAGCATGAGTCAGTCAGACTGCCCTGGGAGCTCACACACCACCACAGCTCCTGCACAGACACCAGGTAAGATGGGAAAGGTGCAAGAATCAAAATTAAAACTGCAGAAATGGCCTGACTCATAACTGCCAGCTTGCCTTCCCTACAAGCATCCCCAGTCTGTAGCCTGCAATTTCCAAAAGGTTCAGGGACAGAAAATAACTGAATGCTGGCTTGTCCTTATCATCTGCGATCACATTAGAATTCCATGACTTATTTCATGATTTGCTCCATAAACTAAGGAAAAACACTCTTTGACATGATCATCTCAACAGCAGTCAGCTGTGCAGTCCTTTAAATTATCTGAAGAAGTTATTTAAGAGCACTGAATAAATATGTAGGGATTGCAAAGTTACTGACAACAGAAAATAATGTTAAAAAAGAACAGAGCAGACAATGAGATCAGTTACCAGACTTGGTTCTTGGGTCCCCTGAGCTTTCGGGGACAGTAAAGGCCACAACAAGGTTGGCCCACACACTCTTTCAGTCTTCAAGTAGGAACTGAGTTGGTCATTAAAGATCTTCATCAGTTTTTTCCATAGTCTCCCTCCCTCCTACAAAGACAAGCTTATGTGTAAACTTTAGTCTGACAGTTTGTAAATGCAGCTTCAGAGTCTGAAAACAGTTGTGGAAATTCCTAAGTTAAAGATACTCATCCAGTCTCTCCCTTTGACCCTCGGGACACCCAGTTGCATTGATGGCCTCACAAAATTCAAAGCACTCGAAGCACTTCTTTAAACCAAATTATTACTACTATGCAACTTATTAGTTTACATAGTAAAACAAATCGTTATTTAAAATGCTTTGGCTTATTTTGGCTTAATTATCAGGACACTCCTAATTACCTGACTAATATTAATGATCTATTTGACTGACTTAGTGTACAAGAATTTGCTGGATTTCATTTCCTCCGCAGCATTCCTGTACATCAGTGCTTTTAGAAACAGAATTAATGTCAGACTATACAATATGGAGTGCAATTTTTGTCTGTTGATAAAAGCACAAGTTGTCCACCCATAAATATAATTTTTCCCTTCACACAAATGTCAAGAGACAAAAAAAAAAAATAAAGGCCGCTCTTGTACAGTGGAGTTGCTAATAGAACCATTTCACATTATATGCACAAGATCCACTAGGGGTTTTAGGCAACAAATTAAATTGGGAGGAATGGAAAAAAATGGAAAAATATTTTACCAGGAAGTTAATGATGTAATGCAGCAATACACATAAAAATTATTAGAAGCAGAGGTTAGCACAGAGAGGACATGAAGCAATTCAAACTGCATTCAAAGTAACTGCATGGGTTGGCCTGGTGCCTACTGCTTAATATTTCATGTTGCCATCCAGGAAATTCCCAGCTCACGTTCCTTTTCTGCCAGCTTGGAGGAATGATGACCACACAGCCTCAGCACAGGAAGGCAAATTTTTTATCAGTTTTCAACCTCCACAGTGAAGGACGGTTAAATAGACAAGTCCCTGGCTTCCCCCAGGGATTACCAATCCACTCTCCAGCTGGAAAATACTATCAGAATGGAATACAATCCCAACCAGCAGCACCACTGACATCTGCAGAGAAATAGTGGAAGCAAAAGAAGTTATTATTAAGGATGAAGAGCTGCAAAACTCCCGGGGCACTGAAATGGACACCAAAACCTGCCCAGGCCAAAGAAATAGTGCTCTAATCTAAGCCTGTTTTCCAGAGGCTGTGATTAAGTTAAGTCAATTATAATTTGCTTCATCTTTGAGGAGTGTTCTCTTTCGCCTTTGTGTGCTTTAACAGGGATAAGGAAGACAGAAAGCTGTCTTCAAGGGACTGCAAAAGAAAAGAAGCCCATAGCAAGCAGCTCTTAACAGTCAGCCGCACGTATTAATGCTAAAACATTTTAAAACAAAACTGTCAAGCTGTTAAAATGTTATTTAGAGGCTTGTAAGCACGCCCTACTCATGTAATAACAAGATCTAATAACTAGTAAAACAACTAAGCACTGAAAATAAACAACTATCTGGATAGCATCTTGCTCCCCAGAAAAAACCCAGAAGGGCATAGCAAGCACAGAACACATGAAGTGGCCACCTAAAATGTAGGGGTTTGGGAAACCACCAAGTTCTGCAAAAAACAAACTCATCTTAAATAGAAAATTCTATTTGGCTAGAAAAAATGTATTTAATTGCAGCTTTTGGAGTAAACTGATGTTGTGTCCACAGATACCAAGAATTGTCTTCACTGTGTCCAACAGTCATGGTCTGTTCTGTTGCTTCTGCTCAGATTTTTCTTAAGTACTACCTGACTGAAATGAATACAGTTCTAATCTGCTTCTTGCATGTCAAAAGAAAAAAATAAGAGACAAGCTGTGCTCACTCACAGCACTTCCATACTGCTGCTTCTCTGGGAAACTAAATTAGCATCACGAGTTGCTGGAAGTTCTTCCCTTTGGAAAGGATCTCCCTGTGAAGCTGGTGGGAAGAGGAGATTTCTCTGCAGTAGGCTACCTGTTCCAAAGGAGAGCAGAGTGCAGTTTCTGCAAGAGGCAAGAGAAGAATCTCTCTAGCAGGGGACCAGACCTTCATGCTGAGCATGCTCCTACACAGCTCCCACACAGCAGCTACTTCCAAAATACACACAAATTCCTGCCCTTCCACGCAGGACTCAGAAAAGACACTACTTAAAAGGGTTGAGCTCCTTCCTGCAATAGTTCAGTAAAGATCCACTCTTCTCTGACTATTGCTCACACAATCCTTAATTATTATGCTGATCCTTCTCTGAACCAGCTGCTGGCAATTTTTCCCCCCAAAATCATCCAGGCAGATTTAACAAAGGATGAGAAACTTGACTTTATAAAGGTCAGCTACAATATTACATATCTGAATTACTTTCAGACAACTTCTGCTGAATAATAGATGCAAAACCCTAGTTCTGCTACAGCAAGGGATTTGAAGACTCCCCTGAGACAGCCTTATGCTCCCCCAAACACCCGCTTTTCCAATCCCACAGCTCAGCATTAAATTTTTTGGGTTCTACTGATGTGCTGTCCTTACTTTTAAGGATGTCCCACCTCCCCTCCATGTAGAATCCAGAATATTTCTGAAAGAGGAGTGGCATGTCATACCATTGTGCAGGCACAACAGATTCAATGCCAAATTCAACTGCACCCATGACCTTGCCTCCCACATAGCACTCACCACACATCTTTCAGGGAAGAAATGCTGTGGATCATATACAAACCACTGGTACAACACAGTCCTGCCAGTACCTCTTTCCTCTTTCTTCCCCACTTAACTTTCTTCCCCACATAACTATCAGGGCACAGAGCACGTGTAAAGGCAGGATTTGGAAAGAAGGACAAAACGAGAATTGCTCAAAGCTCTCACAAGCCACGTTGATATGTTTTACATCCCAATTCCAGCACACCAGCTCCTCACCTCCTGGAAGTTGTGCTGCGTGAATTTGTCAGCAATCCTCAGCAGTTCACGGCACGAGTGAGTGTCAGCAAAAGCCCGGATGCCCAGGCAATTGGAAGGGTCCAACTGTCTCTTGAGGAACTCGCAGCAGGCCTCCTGGATCTCGGCCAGCTGGAGAAGGCAAGCAGCTGGCAACAAGGTCTGGACATTTCCCTCTTCCACAGTGATCTGCGAGGTGTAGGCGAAGTCGATGAGCAGCTCCATGGCCCGTTCGTCAATGTCTCTGATCACAACCTCTGTCTGCCGTGACTCTGCCAGCTCCCCGGTGAACATGGCTCGGAAGTAGGGGCTGCAGGCTGACAGAATCACCCTGTGGGCGTAGATCTTCTTGGCCCCCACTACCAGCACCACATCGCAGAGCTCCCGGTGCTTCCGCAGCAGGTTGATGACCTCCAGGGTCTGCCGTGGGTGCTTGTCAGAGATGTAGGGCATGCGCGCAGGCTGCGGCACCCCTTCGGGCAGCTTGTTGGGATCTCCGAGGGTGCAGCGGCTGGTCACGTCCATTCCGGTCTCTCCTGGGCGAGTGCTGGTACACCTGAAGTGCAGGAGATAATAATACAGGACCATGGTCAGGGATCCCACCACTAGCTGCACTCTAAAGCTCCGCAGCTTGCGCCGAGCATGAGCGCAAGCAGTGCCTGTAAGTTCATGTCAGGATGTGAAAACAAGCACGTGACCACATGAAGGATGAATCCATCTCCAACCAAAGCTTGCTTAGAAGTAAACAAATGCCAACTTGCAGCAGGCTTCTATTTATTATTATTTTTATATGCTTTCTATGACACACAGCTGTAATATCCAGCTACACATAAATATTTATGAGCTGAACCTCACCGTAGCCTTGTGTCGTAAAGGCACATCATCCCCCCATTTCACAGAGTGACTCAAAGCACAGATTAGCTGACTCGCCCACTGTCAAGCGCTGGAGTCTTCTTTGACAGAGCTGGAGACGGATTTCCTCTGCAAAGAATTCCAGCTCCATGATTTAACCAAACTTCTCTGTTCTTCTACCTATGTTTTTAATGGGGTCACTATCACTGTAATGTCTGAACACACTAAACTGTCACACAGACTTCAGGAGCTCAAGATGGCCTGCAGACTACCATGAGCATCTTTCAGGTTCACAGAATACCCATTTAATTATCACCTCTTCAGTTATTTTTGAGTTATGGAGGCTCCTGACTCAATCCACCCTCCCTGTCACGTGTCCAAAGAAGGTTAATCTTCTCCAAGAAAGGCACACTAAGGACTGAAGAAAGCAAGTGAAACCAAATCAAACCAAACAGGAAAAAGTTAAAACAATCCAAGTATCCGCCACTATCAACCTACCAAAAAAGGAAGAACAAACATAAAGTCAGAATGGTAACTTTAGAGGTGAAGAATCTCTTAAGAATACATAAACTAAGTTACTGGCACAGAGAGGAAACATAGTATCTTCCCAGTTCCACATGCAATTAAAGAAAAATCAGGAAACTGCTGCCTCTTCCCACATCAAAGGAAAACCATCACTTAGAGCAGTTAAAGCATATTGAGCAAAATATCAGAATATTGATGGTTTATGGCCACTGGTACTGAAAGACCCAAAACATGCTGTCCACTACCAGTTTTTCCCTGGTGCGCTGGCATTTGTGAACTGTCACTATCTCGCTGTTCATATTAAGAGTTAAAAAGAAATGAAGCTTGGCTTTGCCATGGCTCAATGTAATTTGCAGCACGCTTGAAGGAAAGAATTAGAAAAAAACCAGCTCACATCTTTTCCCCTCATTATTATGTCAAATGTACTTTCTAAGCACTGGGAAACCAGTCTCTTTGCAGCAGTTCAAATTATTCACTTGCATCTTAGCCTGTTTTCCCATTCCCTCCACACCCTCTCCTTGATCATCATATTCAGATATTTTAGACCATTACCTCTTCCTCCTATCTTAGTTACACAGATCCAGCTGGGGCTCCCCTCTGGGTTTTGCTACTTGCTCCTACTCAGCCTCTGCACCTTAAACGTCTTGGGTTTTTATCCCTACTCCATCTCTTTTACATCCATCACCGTTCTGCTTTCCTGACACCTCTGATAAATCCTTCTGCTGTTACACTGCCTCTCACTTGCCTCCACCCACTCCTGTCCCTCACAACACAAATTCACCTTTGGGGAGTTTGACAATCATTGCCAAAGCTCTGCCAAGTTCCTCACAAACAATGCATAAACTAAGCTCCCCTTGCAGCAATACACACAAACCACAATTAATGGTACCCCTATGAAAAACCTCAAGAAACCTTGGCTGAAGATTAATTTACCTAATTGGCTTCTTTTCATAGTCCTCAGCACCCAAGGCCAGAAGGTAAGTAATTTAATCCCTCGTCCAAAAGATGGAGAAAGGTGGTGACAAACACTCCCTGCAGAGTTTGGCTCTTGCTCAGCAAGCTAAGTTGATTTTATTGTGCATTAAGTGTTTTGAGCTATGTCAAACCAACCCTCGGAAGGAAAAAAAGAGCACAATAAGAGCTCTTTTAAGACACATGCTACTACAATTCTGGACAGTTTGTCTTGACCAGGCTGTCAGTCAAAGCACAGAAGAAGCATTGTTCAAATAAAAACCCATTTCACGTATCTACAGATCAGAAGATGGTGCACATCCAGGACAGGACATCCTTTTGGAAAGCACACAACCCCTCTGTCACACCTGTAGGTTTTCCTCAAAGACATCTCCCTCTAAAAGCAGCCCTAAAGCAGATTGCAGAGTGGCAAGGGTTCTAAGTACAGACAGATTAGATTAAGGCTATGCTGCCAAAAGGAATATGCAATATTCCTGCCAACCCCACCACCCAAGACTCCCTGCCAACATAGGGCAATGAGATGTACCATTTTATGCCATGGGATTACTTAGCCAGATTTAGGCAGTAGCTCTAGTCTTCCCTAGCCAGGGCAGAACAGGATTTTTCTGCCCAAATGAGGCACTGCTGAACACATCTTTAACTCACTGAAAAGGAGTCTGGTTAGCAAGAACTGGAGTCATTCCTGCACTGTTCCCATCAGCATTTATCTGAGAGCCTGCATTGTATCCAGCCTCCTTCCTCCTGGAGAGAAAGTACTGGTTAACGATTAAAGAAGACTGAATGGATGGAAAAGAGTAACAACCAAATGAGCGTTCCTGATTCATACAAAACCTATCTCTGGGTGATGCAGAAGCCAGTGATCAATTGGCTTAGGAATTTCCACCCAGATGCTTGATGTGAAGCTCGGTGGGTTGTTGCTACACACAGGCACAGAAGCGTGAATTTAAAGGACATGTCTGATGGCTTCTGTCTCCATGAGGATCATAATTCCACTGCATTATGTGTGCATTATGCATATATATGCATAGAGAATGATGAGTCAGTAGCTTAGAGGTGTGAAAGACAGAAGGCAGCACTTGATTCTCACATGGCAGGGGAGCTTGCCTCCCCCCCCAACTCAGAGCTGCTCCTGAATGCCCGGGGTGATTAAGGAGGGCTGAGGATCCAGAGGAAATGTGTGTGCGCGGATAAAACATTCACACCCAGCTATGCAGATATTCCAGGATTAGCTTCCATCAAAATGCAGGGCTGGGGAAAGCAGCAAATACAATGGGATTAAGAAAGGGCTGACAAAGGATCAGTTTTTGTAGCACACTGCTGAGAAGTACAAATGGGAACACAGGCAGTCTGCAACACTAAGTCAGCTTAATAAACAGGCTGCTCTGCCTCCATTTTACTCCGCTATGCCAGTGCCCAAAACTTCATTCATTAACAGGGGCATCTATGAGATATCCATCCTTACAGCAGTTCCTTCCAAAGTTCAAAAAAATATCTAATAACACACACCTAAGGAAAATTCTCTCTCATAGGGCTGTCATAGGGCACCTTAACTTTCAAATCTGCATTTTTTTTTGAGACAATGTGTGTTTTAGCAAAGGTTTACAAATAGGCTTTAACACAGTTCAGCAGAAAACAACAGGCTGACCTAAGGCTTATGAAACAGAAGTCTCAGGCTAAAAACATCAACTGAAATCCTAAAATCATATATTGCTGCAGTGGATTTCATTAGCAAGAGATTTTAGTAGCAAATAAAAATAACAAACCAAATCGGTAGTGATTTCTGTCAATGCCTTGATTTGAAATTAAGAATTTTTTCCTATACTCATTATAGACCTGCAAGAACAAGGGCCATTGATTTGGCCCAGCCTTTGGCAACAGAAGGCACCACCACAACATGCCAACCAAGTAAATGGAAATGCTTTATTGTGGCAATCAGTACTCTAGGAATTAAGTTACTAAAAGTCTGATTATAAGGAAAAATACCACTGATTCATTTTCTTGCCTAGCAAGCAAGGTTTCATTAAGCTTTCCCAACAAAGTTGAGTTATGCAAACAAGCAGATAAACCTGACTGAAATAACCATTTTATGTTACACAAAAGGAAAAGAGCAAGGATATGGTATATTTGCCCCTATTTACATTGTTTAGCTTGATTTTCACTGACCAAGCCCAGAAAACTCAGTTTCACCCATGAGGATGCCCATACTCTGAAAGAGGAGGTCATTACTGGAGTCTTCCAAAACCTTCCTGAGCATTTTGCAGTTTGTTTTGGGCAAGAGGTATGTCCAAGCAGCTGGATAAGCTCCTGAGTTCACAATCAGGATCTGAAGCATCCTTCTTCTAGTGAGGTTTGGCTGCTCAAGCCTGCTCTGATACAGCACTGCTGTAACCTGGGAAAAGGCTGCCAGGAAAAGCTGGGTGAGAAAGAGCGGGGAGAGTTTCCCCAGTTTGTTTGGGAGATGCTCAAGCCTTCATGCCTGAGCTATTTTAAAGACATATCTGCATCTAACTGTGCACTCACCGATTCCGAGCTGCTGAGCTGACTTCCCTGCTCCCTTCCTCACCCCTAAAGACCTGCCCAAAGAGTACAGGACTCCTGACTGGCCCTGGACATCAGATCTTCTCTGCCCTCCTTGTCTGGGTGCTGTGAGACCATGCCCTTCACTGAGAGATCCCTGCTTGGTTTTCCCTTCAGCAAAGCCACATTCTCTTGCTTCTCCCTGCCAGTGAGCAAGAACAGCCTGCCCCAACTACCCCTTCATTCCTAATGCAGGGTAAATCCTGTTTGCAGCAGGATACAGCAATGCGCATTCCCTACTATAATCTTGACAGGAATAGCTGGAATTCCTTGTCTGCTCAGGCTGTTCCTCCTCCCCTCTGAATGCTGCACACGCTTGATACCATCTTATCGTGTTTATTAACCTACTACTGGCCAAGCCCCACTCCCCTCTTCGTGCAGGACCTACCACAACCCTCACGTGGGGTGTTAAACTGGCTTCAGAGCCCTGAGTAAAAGGATAAAAGAAAATGCTCTGCCATCTGCTTAGCTGGAGTTCATAGGAAGATCTGTGCCTAAAATCCAACCAGGAACCTTTTATCATTTTCTGCTAAGACAGGCAATAGGAAAACAAACAAAAATTTTAACAACCCACACTGAGGGCCTTAAAAAAGGCAAGTGTATCCAAGAACTGAAGTCAATAGTTCACAGCAGAGATGTGCTTGTCAGGCTAGGCTGTAGCAATAATAAAAAACCTCTACTCCTTCAGCTCTGTGCTGCTGTCCACCATTAAAACTAAAACTGTCTGAGCGGCAGACAGAACTTCCACAATAGCAAGTCCAAGGCCACAAACCCACAAACAGACACACGAACTCCAGCATGTGAATTCTCTGCCTCAGTGCGACACACAGAAAACAGCAGGCATGGAAACAAGTTTAGAACCTCAATTTCCCCATCAGGAACACAAAAAGCAGGGAGAAAACCAGAACACAAGCCAAGCTAGTCACCAATTTTATGTCATTTTGCAAAAACATTTTGATAAATGGAGCACAACATCAAAACCTGAAAAGCCGTGGGTTTATGTTGGTTAAGATTTAAACAACCTCCACTGAAGAAGACTGTGGTGAAAGAGAGCTCATCTGCTATTTAATCCATCTTGAGGAAAAGGAATTTACTGTAAAAGTCACATACAGCTCCTCCTTGACCAAACGACATTTCTTATCTTGGCAAAAATGCAGCACAATACCCAGGCTCAGTGATGCCCCTATCATATCCCAGGTTTACTCATTACTGAACTGCAGCAGCGGCACCGGCCTTTTTTGCTGCACTTGAGAAGTTCATTTAATTAAAACAACATCGTGCCATTCTTCAAGGGTATAAGTGACTATTCTTGCCTCCTTACACAGAACCCAGGCTCATGGTTTCTGTAGCCAAAAATGCTCTATATATTCATCTATGGTTAAAAGCCTTGCCTTCTCTTACATGAGTGTTTACAGAATTACCCACAATAAAGTTTTCCTTCTTTCAACATCCCAAAGAGCACAAACAGACCAAGTAAGCTGCAGGAGTTCTCTTCAATTCATTTAGAGGTGAAGAACTTCAGGCAACTTCGCTTCCACACAGCTTGTATCATGTACAGAAATATATCTGCTGTTAAATTTTGCTGTGGGATTGCCACAAACAGGGAAAATTAACAAGAACTAGCAGGAAACCCTGTTTGCAAACCTGTCATTGTGCTGAATTACTGTGACAACTTTTTCTCTATATGAGAGAGAATGTTTTTGACACAACCACAGCAAGAACTCCCCTGAATTATACTTCGGCTGCATCTCCAGCTCATTAGAACTGAGGCAGCTGGCATCCATAATTAGAAAAGGAAATCTCCTTTTCACCCGAGACCTCACCAAATTCCTTTCTTTAAGGGAAAAATAATGCCCCTTGGAAATCAAGTTTAAATTTATTCCCAGGCAGTCTATTTTACACCGTTTGAAAACCTAAGTAATTAAATATTGAATTTAAAATATGACAATAAATGGGGGAAGTGGAAAAGGGGATGGAGAATTATAGTAACTTATCTATCCATACTCTTCCTGAAAGACATCTGGTCTTGTAAATATTGAAAACTAAATCCATTTAAAAAAGGACTATGGAGAAATTATTTATTTCCCAATTCCCCATAGCCAGGCTTTTTAAAAAAATCCAAAAGCACACAACATTTTACAGTCCAGGCACGTACAAAAGCAACTCACATGATTTATCCTATTTGGGGAAGAGAAGAACAACTGTTTTTGTGTCTTACCTGCGCATTGGCTTTCCGTCCATGCACTGTGAAGAGAAACCTTCACCCTACACTTCAAGACCTGATCCAACAGAAAAAAAAAGATAAAAGAAGGTGATTTCTGAAGCAAGAGAACCTTCTTCCCCCTCTTCAGTCTCCCTCTAAGAGAACAGAGCTGCCCACAACCATGTACTAATATGCCTTCAAGCTCTTACCCAGTTATAAATTCACAGCCCAGATTAACAATACCTGGATTGCAGAGAAAAAAGCAGAAGAAAACATCATCTACATTAAAAATATTTTCACCACAGCTGCACAAAGATTCCTTACCAAACAGAACACATAGACTATAAAGTCAGCAAACTGCCTGCGTCCCTGAATCCTTAAAACTATTCTACCAAAGGAGAAAATATCTGAAGTAACAGGGTGCTCACTCTCGCTCCTTGCTTGGAGCCAGGAGGTATCTCTCCCTCCCACATTTAGCAGAGATTTAAGGCAGGCTGGCACCAAATAAACAGCACAGCACTGCTCAACAGCTACACAGCAGAGCCAGAATTTGATAGAAGATAAAACTTGTGTCTGCAAATTGAAGATAACTGTGCCCCAGAGGTAAGAGGGATGCTAATAATGCTACTACATCTGCAAAGATGAACGATGCTGCCTGACATTCACTACACTTCCACTCCAAATATTCATTTTCTGAGAGTAATAACAGTTGCAAACTGCACAGGCCTTTCATATTCAACCACTAATTTCTAATTCTAATGTAAATTAACCCTTTTTACAAGGGCATTGCTCGCCTAAATTTCATTTTCGATAGCTATTCACTTAGGATTACATTTAATTAAATTATTATTCAAAGCAATAAGCCTAACTTTCTGTAAAAAAAAAAAAAAAAATCCATTAAAAGAACAGAAAGGTGCTCTGCTTCCACACTGATAGTCGTAGGCTTCTACCCCTCCAGAAACAGAGTGAGAAACGGGAAACCACTGAACTATGGGAAAAGCAATGACAGAATGAGAATGAATTAAACCTTAAAATAAACACACACAGCATTTAAAATGGAAAAAAATTAAATTTAGGAAGAATAAGATCATTTTTGGAAGACTGAGACTGTAAGATTGGAGCCCTGCATCCAACAAGAAGCAAAATATTTTTGGCACAATTTAAAGTAAACTACAGAATGGTTATAGCTCTATTTGCCTACGTGAAGAAGAACCTTATTTTACATGCAACACTCTCCAGGAGCATTATCCCAGACACACAAGCGGAGCAGTTCGCCAGTTAATGAAGAATAAACTCAGACTTGCTGTCTGCCACACTTGCAAATTACTCAGGTTCGCAGCTCCGTGCAAATAAAGAAAGGCCATTCCTCCCATATAGGGCACGGCATACCAATTCCAATGCGAGCTCCGGCTGCCCAGCCTCCTCCCGGTGCCCGGGAAACCGAGCATCCCCCGCATCCCGCCGCGGGTACCGCCGGCTGTCCCACTGCAAGCGGCAGGGCCACCGCCGCCCGTGCGCCAGCAGCACGGAGCAGCCCCTCGGAGCACTTTGCACATGCAAGGCAACGGGGACAAGGCTATTCTTAGGCCCCTGATTGCATCAGATTTAATCCCCTTAAACCTACATTAAAAGCCGGGGACGGGGGGGGACACACACACACATTCACACACCCAAAATAAAGACATTTAAGCTACGGTGCTCCGCGCTGTCCGCGGGGCAGCAACAGGCTGAGGCACGGCTCTCCCAGCAAAGCGTGGCCCTGGAGCCCGCGGCACAACTCGGCTCTCACGGCGGCAGCTCCCGCGGGAAGAGCAGCGCTCCCCTCCCGTCCTGCCCCGAGCGCTGGGCCCGGCCCAAGGGC
>VZRV01010013.1:0-55178 GCA_013398115.1 Falcunculus frontatus
TGGCTCCCGGCCGGGCAGGAGGGCACGGTGATTCCTCCATGCCTGCAGGGTGCGCTGTGGGGTGGGGCCGGCCCCGTCTCGCTCACGGGGTGATGGCGGCAGGGCCGGTGGGAGGGATGGAGAAAAGGCTTCTTTTACCAACCCCCAGGGCCCTGCAGGGCCCAGTGCCCCTCCACACAGCAAAAGGAGCTGCAGCAGGAACCTCGGGAGCGGAAAGCTGGAACGGCAGAGGCGGGCTCAGCCGGGTGGCAAACAAAGTGTAGCAAGGACTCCAGAGCTGTGCCAGGAGCCGCGGGGGTTCGGGTAGATAGAGGGTATCGGGTTAAAGTTGTCAGGAAAATTAATCCACCAACACCAGAGGTTTACGTCCAAAAAGGAGACAGAGGAGTCCCTTTACTTTATTCGAATAAAGGGAGAGGCTATGGGGCATTCCCCTGGGGTCTCTCGAATTTCTGGAGGTCGCAGCCTCCTTTTTATCCTATTTTCCCTATTTCCTGGACTGCATTTCCCTCTCTCTTTCCCCATTGGCTGAGGTACTCAAGAGGTACAGACTTCCCAGAATGCCTAAAAATTCTCTTCTACTGTATAACCCCCCCNGTAAAGACAAGTCCTATATTCCTCTCAAAGTGTAGCAAAAAGCCCTGAAGCAGCAGCAGCAGCAAACAGCGGGGCCGGGCGGGGGATGGCTCCTTTGGACATCCCACCGGCGATGGCTGCTCCCGGGGTCAGGCTGCCACGCAGACGGGGGACCTGATGGGGAGCGCTCCCAGCTCCGGGCACAGCAGCAGCACAGAAGCAAGCTGGCAAGCCCCGGTCTCAGTCCCAAAGGAAAAAGAGAAGAAAGAAACGGGCAAAAACCACGGGGCAACGGTATCTCCAGTCGGACTCCCGTGCAGCATCTCCTGAGTTGATGACCCACCAGAAAGAAGCAGCAGCCCCTGGCCCCCAACCCTTGCAGGGTCCTGGGCTGCTCTTCACCCACCACGATACTCCTGGAGCCAGGCAAGGCAGTGACCATTCTAGACACGAAACAAAAACAGCAACAAAAAATGGATGTGGGATAAAAACAGTTCCCAAGACACCCTGTTCCTGATTTCACAGTTGTTGCCATTTCCATGACACCTTTCAGCTGTGTTGATCCATCTGATTGTGTGGCCATGATTTAAATGTGACTTTGGGAACAGCTCTGGCTGAAATACTCAGATCTGCTTCATGGTAGACTTTGGACAAGCATGTGGAGTGATGATGGGGCAAGGGGGAATGACTTTTCACTGTCCGAGGGCAGGGTCAGATGGGATATGGGGAAGAAACTCCTCCCTGCGAGGGTGGTGAGGGGCTGGGATGGAATTCCCAGAGCAGCTGTGGCTGCCCCTGGATCCCTGGAAGTGTCCAAGGCCGAGCTGGATGGGGCTTGGAGCAGCCTGGGATAGATCCTGCCCAGGAGATGGAACTGGATGGGATTTAAGGTCCCTCCAACCCAAACCATTCCCTGATTTTATGGTGGATGCACCAAAGCTGGAGTGATCCATTTTGTCTTCAAAGGGAAGAGATGACAGGCAGGAGATTTGGTGTGGAAGCAAGATCTCCATTCCAAGCAGGAGCAAAAACAGCACAGGGGGGACAACCAGATACCTAAAGTCTGGTTTACGTTTAGACACTTCAGTGGCAACAAAGAGATGGAGGCTTTTAAAGATATAGAGCAGGGATTTTGAAGAGCACCTTGGCATTATAGGTGCCAAATTCCTGTATCAAGGTATCAAATCCTTCTAATAACTCTTCTCTTTTGCATCCCCAGGTTCCAAATATATCCCCTGCTCTATTTACCTGATTAGTTTTAGTGATTTTAATGATTTTTTTCCCCTGTATGGTCCCCCCACCTCTGTCTCAAACTGTGGCAGTTTGCTGTGTGCTGCTTTTGAAAGATTCGTAATGTGTGCCCCATGAATGCTGAAGAAAAGTAATCCATTAATACTAATCCATTAGCAACAACTGACAGAGCAAAATGCCAGTGTGCTGGATGGCACTGGAAGCAGCTTGGATTTCCTTTCCAAACATCTTTTCACAAAAGTGTTTTGTCAAGAAAGACAGCAAAAAGGAAGAAAAGGAAGTGTTAAATATTGAATGTTTTTCTACATTGTGTTGATATCCTTGAGGACGTGGGTCATCCAGGCAACGGGAACAACCCAAGCAGAACTCGGAGCTGAAATATGGGAGAGGAATAGCAGAACTTTAAAGGAATGCCTCAGTAAATGGGTTGTGAACTGCCAGTGGCCAGGGATGACTTTCTCGAGGATGGGCTCTGAACATAGAAATTCCAAGTAATTCATTCTTAAAAATCCAAGCCCGTACTGAATCATTTGAGAAGAGCTGAGGGAGCTGCATAGACCCACAAGCAGCTCACCCAGTACTCCAAGAGTGCAGCCTTTTCCGTATTATGCAGCTGGACAAAGGAAGAACATGAAGATTGATGGATTTATCTGTGTTTTGTCAGCACAGGACTGAGAGAAACACACCAAGCACAAGTTAAACCAACATGTCCATCTCCCTAGGCAGAATTTTTTTCCCTGTGATAGATTTCCCTGTTCAATTTCAGGTAATTTGAGCAATAAGATACTTTTCTTCCTTGGGAATTATGAATACAGGGGACCTGACAACCAATTTATTTACTTATGCTGGAAGAGTTCTGGTATTCCTTTAATGGGTGTACAAATTTCCTTGTCTCCATGAAGCAGATTTTTTGTAGCAGAGATTTAATGTTGGACCTCTGAATAGGAAGAACAAGGTCTTATGTCTACAATAAAGACATTTTACAGCATCTTGAAGATTTCAGTCACTAGAGAGTAACAGTATCATGTAAGGGGTGCACAGGCTGCCTGACCTACTCCTGGTCCTGACTTGACTTAGCATTAGTGAAACATTTTCACATCTTTATATTAACAGAGCAATTCCAGTGACAATGATTGAGCCAATCTCTTCAGCCCTGACAGTGAGAAATCTCTCCTCTGCCTGCAAGGGCAATTAGGGTAATTATACACATCAATTAAATGAAGGCAAGAATAAATTAGTGTCAGTACCCTAAACCACAGCCCATTTCTTCCATCATCATGAAGTAACTTTTTGTATCAATATCATTTGCATTTATTGATATCTTTCAGTCCTCAAATCTCCTGCTTTGTCTATAGAGGGTTCAAATTCTTGGTTTTGAAAGAAAACACGCTGATTTTCCATCAAGAGCTGTGAGAGCTTGTGCATGGCCCAAGTGCCACTTCATGCCAGAAAACAGCCCAGAAACACAAACCACATTTTCTAGGATCCTCTTAAAAGCTGGATCCTAAACTGGGAGTTAGGATAAATAAATCCACAATTTTCTCATATGTCTCTCTTTCTGTTTGTACTGTTCTAGTAGGCGTGAGGAACTGCTGGCAGAGTTTGGGGGCTGCAAAGGCTCTGAGTGCCTGCAAACAAGGCACAGTGTGGAATTCACAGGTCTTAAAAAAACCCCGAGCTGGTGACACTGAGAGCATTTCACAAACGAGTCAGTCACAGCTCAGAGACCTGCAAGGAGCCAGACATTGGTATTTACACTTCCAAATTGATGAAAATCAGGAAAGGATTCTTTTTTCTTTATTGCTAATTCTTTTACTTAAGTGTGTGACTTATTCCACTCTTTAATGTCTGCATTTCTCATGTTTAAAATGAGTGAAAAAACTTCTTTTCTGGCTGGTGCATTATGGAAACCCCTTGGATGTGACACACAAACCTGATTCTTACTGGGCTGAGCCTCAGATGGAAGGGATCTCATGAAATTTGCTAAAATAAATCAAGAATCTTCAGAATTGCTGGAAAAGCAACCTTGCTTAAGGAAACAAAAGAAAGCAAAGGAAACAAACTCTGTATGAGTTTAGCAGGGAAAAAAGGCTAAATTTTAGTGAACCTGGATTTATTGAAATGTATGCAATTGATTTCAGTGGGAGCAGCAGTTGGCTTGGAATAGACCTGATTAATTAACAATAATGATATTTTGGCAGACTCCTCCAAAGTCCCAGAGGACCAGTCCATGCAATTACTGCTGTAAAATAATCATAAATATTCGGCTGCATTTGTTGTATGAAATAAAAAGCTGTAGAGAGCTAATGGGTTGGGGGAGCCCTTTTTATGCAGAAGAGGGACCGTGATAAGGCACCAGAGTGCCATGGACAAAGAATGTGACATCACAGAAGTCTATGGCAAAATCCCACCCATTTCTGTAGGATGGGGTTTCACTTTTGGCAGTTTATGAAGGTGGAAACTTTTGCCCAGTGGCAGCTTTGTGCCAGCACCTCATCAGCAAACACATCTGTTCCAGCTTGTCCAGACCTTTAGCTGAAAGCACCTGCTGCCTTGTGAACTGAATTTGCAAATCCCTCTGGGTTCTGATTGAAATTCTGTGAGTGCTTTAACTTGCAGCCTGGAGAAACAGCAAAATAAAAGGGAAAACAAACCTGAGTAATGGAATTGAAGTGATGGAAGAGAGGGAAACTTCTGGCTATTTTAAGGATGTTTTTGGTTTCTTTTTTTTTCAACAGCCTGCTAAGGGTTAGTTGCTGGCACTACTGACCACAGGTGGAAAAAAATAAATTATTACCAGACTTCTTAGTAATAGAAACCATTTCTAGGCTTGGAAGTCTATTTAGAAGTACCTGATTAAACATGTATCTTGTGTGCTCCCTAAAATGAACAGACTGCTGTTGTTTCATTGACCCTTTTTATCTTGGATAAATGAGAGCACCTCACCTCTGTGCCTCACCTCAACCCAACTCCTCCTGAGAGAATGAGATCCAAACCATCCTGGACATATGTAGCAGTGACAGAGGAATGGCCAGGAATTCCTCTACCTGCTCTTTCCCCAAATCCAGGTTTCCTCTCCTGCCAGGCTCCTGCCTCAGGCTGTGACCATTCAGTGTCTGGCCCATTTTTGCAGCAGTAAGTTGGGATGGATGATGCTGTTGATCTGCATTGCTCAGATAAAACCCCATTTGTTTCCCTTATCATTGGCTCTGAGGGATAATTGGAACACAGTCTTACAGTTTGGCTCTTTATAAATACCAGCGAGAGTGGAGAATATTGATTTTTGAATTATAGTTATGCTCATGTCTGAATTATATTCTATTGAACGTGTTTTGGTACCCTCCCAGTGTGTTGCAACTGCACCTGCAGGGAGCTGCCAACTCTGTTGTGTGATGATTGACCTACTGGGGGGTTAGATCGGGAAAAATCAGAGTAACAAATCCAAGACTAACGCCTTCAAAATGCTCCTGGAATTCCTTTTAGGTAACCACAGATATCCTTGCTGATATTTTAACTTTCGGGAACAATGCAATATTAATTAATATTTTGCCTAAAGAGTTTGGGACATTTGATACCATTACTTGTTCACCTCTAGATCATGGCGAAAGTAAGGAAGAGGACCCTGTGACAGGACAAAATTTCTCATCTTCTCAGGGGGGAAAGCAAAAAGCAAGGGGGTAAGAAATTGAAGAGATTTAGAAGCTGCTAATGAAGAAAATCCCAGAGCCTCTTTGGAGGCTGTAAAGAGCTTTAAACCAAGGCAGGATACTGGTGTGCAGATCATTTGTGTAATTTTCGGTCTGCATTTTGAGACAGTGATGCCTTGCTTGTGATTGTTGCTGTGCCATGTAATAAAACCCCTCCCTCTCATGCTTCAGCACAGTTCACTGTCCAGCACAAATTATACCCAAAAATGCTGAGACAGGAAGCAGAGGAGAAGAGCAAGGAAAGCAGAGCGACACTATAAAAAAAGCTATTTGTTAAAAGTGATATTGATCCTCTCCCTCTGATTTCCTACACATAACTTGCTCAGGCTCCCTCTGCAAATGTTTATCCCATTAATACATCTGCCAGGAACATTTACTGTCAGTTTGTGACAGTTCAAGGCAGTGAAAGCCATGAGCAATGTGGTGTCGCCCCAGACTCTACAACAAACTAATCACTTGTGACTGCAAGGCAAGCGAGGGTGTTAATTACCCCCTGTATTAACTTTTGACTTCTATTATGGGGAAGATTGCAATAAACCCCGCTCTGACCTCGCTGTCTTTGAAGAGGAAAGGCTTTTAGAGGCTGATTCTTCAGCTACAAAACTTTCTGAGTGCTTCATGCATCAGCATATCCTCGTTGGTGTCCACCGGGATAAAGGATGTTGATTAATTTATTAAATCTTGCTAATAGTGCTCTGAGACTTCACAAAAATGCATGTTGAAGAGGAGAACGTCATCAAAATAATCTTGGATACCGCATTTAATCTTTTCAATCTGCCCAGGAATGATGAAGATTTCCCAACAAATCCTGCTGGGATGGTGGAGATTTGGTATTTGGCATTTTTACGGCTCAGCCATCTCTCAGCATTTAGCCTGGTGTATATATGCTCGTCATGGTGACATGTCCTGCTCCTGGAGTCTAAAATGAGAAAGATCTATTAGCAGTGGGAACTGAGCGTGATTGGGGAGAGAATTGGAGGTGTTCCAGTCATGCTAATAATACTTTCTGCTTGGAGACAGTAACAATGCAGTTATGTTAATTTTTTGCTTGGCACGTCCAGTGTGCCACAATGATGGCCAGAAGCGTTTTTACGAGGGCTTAATGCCCACACTGAGGTTCTGCAAAGCAGCCGTCAGAGTTAAAAGCAGGACAAATCAGATGGTTAATCAGCATGTGAATGCACGAGGAGCCCTGTCTGCAGACCAAGCACTGCTATTTTTAAACCACTGAGGAGCTCTGCCACCAGATGGGCTTTTTTTTTCGAGCTATGATTACTCCTCTGAAGAGTTTGGTTTGGGTCTTGCACAATCTGAAGTAACTTTGTGAATACCCTTCTACAACTGCTTGGCCTGGCTCCTCATTTTTTAGGTAGGAATCAATCAAGACTAAGAAAGTCAGGGCAAATCCTGTAAGTTTTGTCAGGTTGGATGGAGCTTGGGCCTGATGGGGATATTTGACCTCGTTTTACCTGTCCTGACCCTTGGGATACATCAAGAGTAGTTCAGAATGAGATGCCCTGGAAGTGTCCAAGGCCAGGTTGGGCCGGGCTTGGAGCAACCTGGGAGAGTGGAAGGTGTCCCTGCCCATGGAATGAGATGATCCTCAAGCTCCCTTCTAACCCAAACCATTCCATGATTCTAAGTATTTAAAGATGCAAACTCACCGATTTTGGAAGTTAAACACCTGGATATGAATGCAGTTTCTGCATCCCTTTGTGAGCCTGGATTTTTAACCTCCAGTTAATTCCTGGAAGTAAATAAACCACGTCGCATCTTGAGGTTATTTGAAAACTCCTAAGTGGGGTTTTGTCATATTTAATTTAAACTTGACCAAAACATATACAGCCTCAAGAGATAGGATGTTAGAAGGAAGTTGAAGGTGAAAACATGTGTTATTCAGTAATTTTTCTTCCTGTGTCTCTAATGTGTTAATTTTTCTCCCTGCTCCTAAATAAATAGGGAAGACAATTTCCATTAGAAGTGGATGAGCTGGAAGGGTGAGTAGAGGGTTTTCTACTCTGAAATTGAAATTCTTTAGTCTTCAAAATCACTGCCCAAGTGCTCACTTGTCTTGTGTTCCACGTCCATGACCATATTATCTTCTAAAACATCTGCAATGACTTTATTATTAATGGGCAATGTCATGATTTTCCTCTAGCAAGCTTCCCCAGGACTTCATCTCTACTCGGAGCAAGAAAATAATATTTACTCTCACCAAAACAAAATCTCGTCAAGAATTTTGACATTTCTCCTAACCATTAATTAAGCTTGAAAAGCACTTACCAGCACTACTATTAGTACTTCATGCCTGGCTAAACCTACAGAGAAGGAAGTGAAGAGAGCAATTTGATATATTGTGAAATAGATGCGCAGCGAGATGATACAGAAACATGAATACAAACAGAAGAAAACTTATTTTTCTGCTTTGATCAAGAACTAGAGGCTTCTGGTAAATACTCAGAATATATTTTGCATTTGTTATATACTCAAAATGTGCCACGGCATCCTTCCAGTTATTCCTTTTGCCATTGAAATAATTACTGGAGCAGGACTTCAGCATCTCATGTAAACGTCATTAGCACTCATACTTCTTTTTGGGATACTGAGGGATTTTTTTTCCCTCTTTTCTTTGTTTTCTCTGTTTCCCCTTTCTCCCAGGAATACCATTTCTGTTTGATGTGCTACATTCATTCCCACGAAGAGTTTGGGTTCTGAGAATCTGACATTTTGCAGCAGAAACCCATTCCATGAGAAAATCTCCAAGCCAGTCTTCTCTAACTACATCCAGTTTGCCTCCCATGGGCCCAGATCCAGCAGCAATCACACAAATATCAACAAAACTTCACAAGCTCTTCCAGCCCAGCCCACTCCTGTAGCCAAAGTTTATATAAAATTTAATATAGAGAGACATTTCTACTTTTTTCTGGGGTGCTACAGTGCTGTCCCTCTGTGGCCACCAATGACTGTCTGATGGATTTAAATCTAAAATTTGATTTTAAATTAAATTTCAAATCAAATTTAATTGCAAATAAAATTTCAAATTTAATTGCAAATAAAATTTCAAATTTAATCTAAAAATACATTTATTTTCATTATAAAGCTATCTCCCAATGGATACAGGTATAAAGAAACCACTCTGCAGACACAACATGGGAAAGGTGTTATTTATTTTACTGACAGTTCCTGCCAACTTTCTCTGCCTGGTCCCAGGTTTAAGCTCATTTGAAAGCTTTGAGGAAAGATAACGAATTGAGGACTGCAGGTGTCTTTGGCTCTTTACAAATGACCAAAAGGACAGAAGGAAAAGAATGCCTGGCAGCGAAAATGCTTTATGAAGGAAATATTTAAAACAAGTGGGGTGAATTTCAAATGGATACTTGTGGCACAACTACTGACTTTATTGGAAGCAGTTTGTTTTAAAGCTTGCATTGATTCTTGAGTGTCCTGGAACATTGTTTGTTTTCTCATTGTGAGTGTGCACTGTAGCAAAACCAAGCTGCAGTTTGCTCTTCCCCAGCAGACATCCCTACTGCAGAGAGAAAATGGAAAAAAAAAGGCAGAAATTCCCATCAGTTCAGAGCAAATGCTTTCCTCTGTATTTGCAAAACAAAACCGTTGTCTAGAAATTTGCAGCCCAAGGTTCTGAGAATGAAAAATGATGTATTATGCATACAAAAGTCTGCCAAAATGACACAGCTCTTGTTAAACTTCTTTTGTCAGGGAGAAAAGAATTGTCTAAATTGCCTCACTATTTTATTAGGAAATGAAAAACAAATATCAAAGTGGTATTTCTTTTTGAGTTGTATTGTAAATGGAGTTAAATACATTGAAAAGGCAAACATGGTTTGATTGATATGTATTGCATCTCCCTATTTCTCTGTATTTCCCTATTCACATCAGATTGTGTTCTTCTGATTTTGACCAGGGTTCTTTTCTTAATGCTCAATATTTTTGTAGGGGGAAACCACCCTCCTTCCCAAGCTGTCATCTGCAAATCCAAAGGGAGAACTGTCTCCTTCTGATGAACCTGATGATCGCCACAGACCTTTCCATCTGGGCTGCAGTTCTGGCAAATGTTCAGGTGAGAAGTAGACTTGAAACATTTGAAATTCTCAGACAAAAACAAGTGTAAGTACTTTGCTGGACAAAGCCAGCTTAGGTACAGCACAATTTTAGCAAAGTCTGAGGTGACTGCACACTCCTGTACTAAAAATAGAAATACTTCTCCTTCAAACCTTGAGTTACTTTTCCGAGTGCAGAGGTGGGGCAGGAAGGGAGCCATGTTATCACTCAGCTGGAACAGCACATGTTGTGCACTATATATTTACATTTACCCATTTCAAAAGGCTGTAGATTCATTTCTTTTTTCCCTGACATGAGAAATGTTGGTGGAAGCCCTGAAGGATTAGAGAGTGCCTGTGATTTGCCTGCTAAAGTAAACATGAGCCAATGCTGTAACCAGATCACGTTCTTGTGATGGGGTAAAGAGACACTTTAATTGTCAGCCACACTGAGAAGAAGCAAAAAGTGCACCAGGAAATAGGCTGAGCTTTCTTTAGTGTGGGAATGAAAACATGGGACAAATGGGGATATTTGGCCTCATTCTACCTGCCTTGAACCTGGGGTTACATTAAGAATAGTTCAGGTTGAGATGCCCATCCCTGGAAGTGTCCAGGTTGGATGGGGCTTGGAGCAATGTGGGATGGTGGAAGCTGGGGCAGGGGTGGGACTGGTTGGCCTTTAAGGTCCTTCCTACCCAAACCATTCTGGGATTATAAGGATTCTGCAGACAAGATATGAAATGGATTTCTTCATTATAGAGAGAGCAGCACTGTCCTGCCCGAGCAGTCTCTGCACTCAGTGTGTGTGGTGGCACTTCCAGGCAGGACGGGAACCCCACCAGTGAGCAAATGCATGGCAAAAGATCCTCCCACTCCAAAAAAACTTCACCAGGGCAAGTTCGGGGAGGGAGGAGAACAGCCCTATCCATTCCCCTGTGCTGACTGAAGTGTGAGGAGCAGAAATGGCACAGATCTGGGTTGAGGTCACCCAGGCAGCTTTCAGCAGACACGTCCCTGGAGTCCAACCATTCCTACAAGTCATGGGAGGTCAAGTTATAACCAGGCTCTTTTCTTCCCCAGTACCCTTTCCTTCCTTTGAGGACATTTCTGTGCATGCACCAGAGAGGATTTATCTGTAAATGGCAGAAAAGTTTGATAACCATGAGAAATGAAAGCTGAAAATGACTTACTCTGTCTAAAGACAAGCATGATCCCGTAAATGGGGTTAAAATATTTTTTAAGAGCCCACAAATGGCAGATAGAAGATAAAGTTTTCTTCTTTTTAAAATCCCAAACACCAAGCAATATTCTGCAAAATAAAATCATTGTTTTGCCGTGTTATTGTGAAGAAAGTACCCGGTGCAATGATGACTCTCCAAGTAATTTTTGGACATCATTCTGTTTTCACAATGCAAAATTCCACGTACGTTGGATGGGAGCTGGATGAGTCACCCAATATTTGCTGTAATTTTAATGCTATGTTATTTTAATGTCTAAGGGAAAGCATAAATCAGAAGTTTTCAAATCACAGGCACATTTCTGGAGCAATGTTTCAAACCCACGTAGGTGAACAAGCTGAGAGTTACAGCTGAGTTCTTTTCTTTGAGTGCCTGTGCAAAGCCAGCACTGCTCTGGATCCAGCCAAGGGAAAGGGAAAAGGAATAAAATTAATATAGCTCATAGGAATCACTGGATTTTTGATGTGAATTTCTCTCTTAATGTATTATAGTGACTTTTGGGGGAAATTTTCTGCTTTCCAACTAAATATGTTTTAATATAAATAATAACAACGATAAGAAAATCAAGCAGTTTGCGTTGAGGTCTTATTTTCCCACAAGGAATCTTGAGAAGCTGAACAGAGAATGTTCTCCAGAAGAGAAACAACTTCTGCCCAGCCAAGCAGATCTGTCCTGCTGCAAAAAGGTGCAAGTCCAGTGACTTCAGCACAGCTCTGTGGCCTACAAAAATGGCCAGAATTGATGCAAGAGGGAAAAATGTTGCTGTGGCTCATATAAAGAAACAGCACATTCTCTCCCAGAGTGGTTATGTGGCCCCTGCTGAGCTGAAATTCCCCTGGATAATTTCTTTATGTCTTGGAATTCAACCTCCAGCCAGCCCAAGGCTTTATGTGCTACTTAAATTTGATGGAAAAATCAGTTTGGGAGTCTTGGTGATGTCCTGTGCTCTGTGCTTGTCTGCATGCACAGCAAATTTACCCTGCAAGCTTGATGCTTTGATGTTGTTTTTGAAAGCTCTTGAAGGCTGACGAGACTCCTTGAGTTTGGGGTCAAGCTGGAGAGACTGAAGCAGGGACACAGATTATTTTCTGATTTATTTTAGCATCCTGTGCATGATGTAGCCCTGGGCTGTGTCCACCTCTTCCCACCTCCCTTCATACCAGTTCACTCTGACCAAAATATGGGAATTTGTAGTTTCTCCCCCTCTTTTTGTTTCCCATGCAGAGAAGACATTTTTATACCATATTTTGAACAGGTTTTGAGACTACTTTTCTTTTTTTTCTTTGCTACCAACAATTTCTTAGACATATTTGGCTCTGGTTTGTCACCTGCATTTTACTCTAATACAACTTTATTTCTGGTGTAAGGGAGTTCTTGATTTTCAACACATCTCACATCTCATGGTCCTTTGTCAAGTTATTAGAGAAAATTTGTTTCACTGAGTTACCTCAATAATTGAACTCTTGACAGCTGATAATTTACATTTTTGCTTAAGAAACTGAAACCTCTATGGCAGTTGGAAGTAAAATCAGACTGTCTGAGGGCTGGAACAATCCAGGGCTAAACTGAGATTTCTGGATAAATCAGAGTCCGGGCTTGTCCACGAGTCCTTAACTTGGATGTGCCAGAGTGTGGGAGGGTTTGTGATCAAACAGTTGGGGAAAATAAGTTTGGATTTAAACCATATTTCAATGCAGGAGAGACACTCTCTGTGGTTACTTACTGGCTGTAGTCCCCATCACTTTTAATTAAGTTTTAAGTGACCTTTGCTCTCATTTTTAGATGCATTTGGGCACCCAATTCCTGTTGGTTTGGAGCATCCGAGCATTGACCATTTTTGGAACCACCAGAACGGGGCTTGGAGCACCCTGGTCTAGTGGGAGGTGTCCCTGCTCGTGGCACTGGATGGGCTTTAAGGTCCCTTCCTCCCAAAGACTTTATAATTCAGTGATTCTATGAGAAATTCTGACTATATTCTGCATTAATACCCAAAAAACCCCCCCTTTATTTTGCAGTATTTCAATATCAATGGCAGAGTAGAAGCCAGACAAGAAACTGGAGAGTGTGCTGGAAGCACTTGGGGAAAAATTCCTTCCATGAGGGCATCCTGGACTGTGTATGGGATATTCTTTGTTTATTTTACAGTGGATAAATCCATCCCAAATCCCTGTTCTCATGGAAGGAGGCTCCCTGGGCTCCTTTAATGACTTCCCAGGGGTGGAATCAGCCATTACATTCTGATCTCCCAATGCGTAGAGGCTTACCCTGAAAGAATGATGTGGTTTAATTGGCTTTAAATTAACAGAAGAAAAGCTCATTTATTGTAGTCGCATCATCTGAAGAGTTACAAGAAATGAGCCATGTAACTGGGACAGAAAACAAATGAAAAATCTTATTTCTGTGAAAGACTTCAGGTCGTGGTGAGCTGCTTTAAAAAACATGATTTGTATAAAAATCTGCAGATTTTTGTCAGCGAGATACTGCAGGTGGTGTTTGAGTGAGTGTGGATTGGGCTGGTTCTAATTTTGTGTTCATGAATCTGTGCAGCTGAGGATGGGAAGCTTTTCCTGTTTGCCCAGCTCAGAGCTTGGGTTTCCCCTCAGCCATCACTGATCCAAATTCCCTCTCTTTGTTCTCCCCTCTCTCTCTCACATCCAGCTCACAAGATGGTCAAGAGGGTTTCTAGACAGATCTAATTGTGACATTTAGAGATTCCTAGGGTTGAAAATTGAATTTCTCCTGCTCAGGCTGCAGAGATGCCCACTCTGAAGCATTAGTGGAGAACAAATCTGCTCAGTCATCAGTCCAGGACTTTCTATTCCTCCTCTTAAGTGCATAAACCCTGTTTGTTACAAGTCTGAAGTAATGCTGAGGAGCTTCTCATCTGATTTGACTTGAAAATGCCATTAATTATTGTGAAAGCACCACCAATTATTCTGCTGAGAGCTGGATGGGGATAAATCAAAGCCTGGGCATGCTGTTGCTGCAGCAGTGACAGCAACAAACCAGACATCTGGTGTTTTTCACTGTAATAACTTCAAAATTCAGGAGAACTCTGAAGTGCTTCAAGAATTCCTTACCCATATTACCTCACAAATGGTAAGAATTAGATTTTTAGAAAGAACCTTTTCCCATAAAGTACAAGTTGCAGAGAATTAGATTAAATTAAAATGATTAAGGTTAGGGATCAATTGGATTCTTATTTGAACTGCAAGTGTCTGGGTCAGGAATAACACCACCAAAATTACTGATATTTTGGAGGTAGGAATTGTTTTCTATTGAAACCTTTAAAAAAAAAATTAAAAATCCCCAAACCCAAGCCTAAAAGGAAATCCTGGTGAGGCAAACATTCAGCTGGTCCCAGGATAACTGGGAATCTAAAAGTGAGCAAAGGCAATCTGGTGCCAAACTGAAACCTAAAGCACCTTCTGCCTTTTGACCCCCACATACACCCAAACCCAAAGTAGAGCACTGATAAACCAAAGCTTTTTTATTAATTCCCCCAGAAAAAGGGAAGGGAAATCCCTCCCAAGGAGTTCTGTGGGTTTCATAGAAACTTATTGTTGCGCTTAGACTTGGCCTTTCTGGCTGTTGTCCCCATTTTTTGGTGGAAAATTAGGCACCCTGAAGAGAGGAAATGTGTAATTTAAAAGGATGGCTGCTGTCAGTGGTGCCTGGGCTCCCTCTCCTGGCTCTCTCTGCTTCACAGCTTTTCCTGCTGATTCCCAGACCTCTCCCTGAGCAGTTTAATTCCCCACCACTGTAGAAATGGGATTAAATATTACAAATTGGGCAGATTTCGGGGGAGCAGCAACAGAGGTCTGCCACAGAAACCTACGGAATTTCCCTCCTGCCAGCACCCACCCACATGTTTTTTACCTAATCATAGTTTTTTAAAGTTTAAGTTCTCTCTGCTATATAAAGAGTCAACAAACAGCAGCCGAAAGACTTTTTTTCTAAAACATCCCTTTGCTTTGTAGGATGGAAGAAATCCTCTAGGAGGAAATGGTCGCCATCACGTTGCTGTCCTGCTGTAACTGCCTTACTAATTCTCTGCACCCTCTATTAATTTGCACAGCATTTACTCCCAAAGATCCATGACTGGGACATCTCCCCCCTTTCCAGAGTATAAACTACTGCCTCATGGTTTTTGTCATTTTTACAAAGAAAGTCTGACTGCACACAAAAATCCAGGTGTTAAATGCTCAGTGTATTTTGTTTCATTTTAGACAAGAAAACCTTCCCCTAAAGCTATGAATTTGCTGAATTGCTCCACATTTTTCCTCTCTGCATTCCAATTTTAAAAGTCCCCAAAAATACAAAAATACAAGGCAATCTGCTCTAAAAAGAAGGCACGTTCCTATTCCACTTGGTCCCCTCTACCCCTTGAGCTAATTGGTGGATGTTTTACTGTCCTGAGGTTTTATTAATGAACAATATGTCTTTCAAAGCTAATTAGAATCTCCAGGCACTTAGCAATGGAGGTGTCAGGTGCAAAGGCAGGGAGCAGGTGAGCAGGCAGCCTAAAAGCTGTCATTATTTTGTTGGGAAGGAAGAATAAGGGGCAATAAAGCCCAAGATTAGAGACTCATAAATACAAAACACTCCAGGAAGTTGCCAGCTGTGTTGAGCCACCATAAATAATTCACCGATGCTGCTTTAAAAACCTTCTTTTAAAGATATTATTGTGCAAAAGACACTTAGATGCTGTTCTCAGTGTCTTGCTGCTCTGCTGGGGCAGAAGGATCAGAAGACTTGGATTCTTCTAGTTCTATTTAAAGTACAAAGAATTATTGACATTTGTGCCCATGATGGTGCTTTTTTTGAATAGTTTGTGAGGGCTTGTCCAAATGCAAATGAATTGTACGGAAAGGAAACACAACACTTTTAGTAATTAACTCTGTGTTAATTGACTCACAATTAACCTGCCAGAAATATCATGAATGTCAGTGTCATGTTGAAAAATATACACCTTGTAGCTTTAATTAGTTGTCTAATTGCAGTTTTTATAACAATTTTAGTTTTGTGCTCATCACAATGAGACCCGGATCACCACCCAGAATTATTAAATCTAAAAAATTCCCCCTGTAACAGCAATTAACATTCAGCCAATCCATTTTAAATATTTAGACTTTCCAAAGGTGACCTTGGAAATGGAGCCTCTGGGATGTGCTCCTGAAACTTCCATCATTCTTCAAGAAAGGTGTAAAAAAAAGCAACATTCCAGCTGTTCCTGTGTGTCTGCAGATTACAGATATTATTCTGTTAAGCTTATGTGAACACTGAGTTAATTTTAATTAGGCTCCTGTGCCTAATTGCTCAGGAAAACGCCTCCTAGTAACAAATGTTTCTCCTTGCTGCTTAAAAGAAGCTGAATCACAACCCATGTTGCATTCTATAAATGCCTGTGTTAAAGCTCATTAGGCTGATATTTTTAAGTTGTTTTAAATGATGTGGTTCTCCCTTTAAAGCTGAGCAGAATGAAGTATTTGCTTTAAAAGGGAAAATTAAATCACGGAAAATAATAATTTATTACTCTCACTCTGACAGGCAAGACATCAATTTGATGTTGTTCAGCTTCTACTGCCATAGTGCTCAAAGCTGCCTTCTCCTCCCAAAACAACAAACGAGTTTTGATTTCTCTTCATTAAATGCATCATTAATTCCTCCTCCCAGTTTCTGTTTGTTTTCCCTTCCTGCTCTCTGGTGCCCGAGTTGGAGGATGCGAGGGTTTCCCCCTGCGGCTTTGCAGCTTCAGGGAATTTCCGTTCCAAATTCAATATTATACCCCAAAATTCAGTATTATTCCCCAATTCATGCTGACAAGTCCATGCCCAGCAAATACTGGAGTTGCAAATATTCAACTATGGAGATAACCAGAGGTTGAGTGCTGGTTGTATTGTGCCCCCTACCTATAAGGACATTAGAGTTGAAGACTTTTGACTAATTTTTTTTTTGTTGTAAAATCCCAAATCGAACCAGCACACTTGGTCTTCTCTGGCATTTTTTGAATCCCCCTGGCCTGATGTATAGTTGGAGGGAATCACAGTTTCTTTTGAAGTCAAGGTGTGTTGTGATTGTGATGCCTCCTCCAGCCACCCAGAAACAGAGACTAGACAAGAGGAAGGGAATAAAGACAGGTATTTATTTGAAGGGCCTTCAAGGTACACCCTGGGGGAGCCAGAGGCTGCTTCCAAAAACTGGACCCCAAGATGGACAACAGGTCACGAGTTCTTCACACTTTTACAGGTTTGGTTCATTTGCATATCAGGGTTAATTCTCCAATTAAAGCCCCAGTTTAACGATGTAACTCCCCTCAGCTTGCCCCCCTTAGAATCTTTGGTTTACACATTTTGGGCCTAAAAACAGCCTGGTTGTCCTTGAAGGCAAAGCCTGGAGAGGCTTTGTTATGTCTACCTAGTACAAGAGAGCAGGAATTACAGGCTACAAGGAACTTCAGAGTTCCACTCTAAGCAGTACAGAATTTGAAAATAGAAAAGTTAAAACCTAAGGCGTCAATTGAACCAGACATTATTGAAAGGCGTCAGATTTGTGCATCATATTTGGGGAGTTGAAGGTGGAGATGAGAAGGTTAATGAGGGGCAAACGGGGCAGAGCCTGCACAGACAAAACTTTATGGCTTTAAATGGGAGCTTTCACTGTTTGAGAGGCACGTTTAGAAGTTTTATGCAATAAGAAGTTGTGATACATTGTATTTTACACATGGGGCTGAGGTTCCATCCAGCTGCATCATGCAAGGACAAACTGTGTTCTGGAGGAGGTTCAGGAGAGTCCTCAGCTGTCACCTCAGCCATGGGGATTTTTCTTTATCTATCCCGGACTCCTCTGCGTGCTCTGACGCTGAAACAAGCCTTTGCTTTTGCTTCCCTCTCAGATTGCTTTAAGGTTGCCCTCATTCTCTCTAATGACTTTAAATCACTGTGTTTGATGTCTAGTTTATCTTCCCAAAATGTAATACCACTGACTGCATCAAATTCCCTCCTTAATCCCCTTGGCATCTCTGATCACTGAAGACTAGAGTTAGATACACTCTCCCACGTAGCCTTTGATGTGGGATGCAGAGGAAGATGAATGCGATGAAAGATCCATCATGCTTTCCTTGGAGTCAAAAAGGTTTTGCTATTAAAGATTAGGGAGGCTGGAGGTCACTCCAAATCACAGTATTGCTCACTTTATAAGCCCATTTTATCCTGTCATCTGGTGTTCCACTCGTTTCGGAGGAGTCCACATCATTCATCAATTCCTCGTCCTTCAGCCCCTTTGCACACTGGGGTTTAAGCACTGATTGATTCATTAAATGTCTCCAAAGTAAAGCCATTTATCTTTTTCACTGTATTTTATTGTCTCTATTTTCTCTGACTTACAAACCTCTAGCACAACACTGAGTTCTGCTCACTTTAAGAGCTGCTGCCTCACAATGGGATCCTGAATAAAGAAATCCCTAGGCAGTGAAACCTGTCTATTAAAATACCATTTAAAAAAAAAATGCAGAGCCCAAAACACAATTTCCAGGTCCAAAAGATTACTGTTGATTGTTTCTCAGACTCAACACTGAGCTTTCCAAGCCCAAAACCTTATTTATATAATGCAAGCCTCAAAAGCGAGGAGAAGAGCATCACTTTTAAATCCCCAAATCCCACATTTGGGAGACCAAAGAGTTAATTTGAGGTCCAAACCCACTGTCTGAGCCTACAAAACCACACTTGTAAGCTCCAAGGCTTATGATTTTAAAGCTCGAAGCCTCATTTAAGGGGCCCTGAGCATCATTTTTCAAAAGCCTCACCTGTAATATCAGTGGGACTGTGATGTCACAGAGAGCCTGTGACACAGTGGGACAAAAGGGTCTGCAAGGAGGTGGAGAGAGCCCAGAGGGTGAACGTCCTCACCACTGAGAACATGGCTGTTGACAGTGGCGTGAGCCCGACGGAGATGGATTTCTGGGATGGGATGGAGTCCACCTTCATGATGCCCAGCCTCACCCCTACAGGTACAGGCGGGAGCGTTGCCAGAGCTGCCCTCTCAGGGATGTGGGGACAAGACTCAGCACTGACCCGTGTGGGGCTGGGGACAGCAGTGACACACACCCCAGGGGTGCTGGAAGGCTGAGAGCCAGCAGAAGCACAGCATTACCTGGTTTTTCCTTGTTTTCCAGAGCGAAAGGCTATCTGGGATGCAGTTGCTGGCTACATCCAAAAACAGCTTTTGCTGCACAAGGTGGGACAACACCCTGGGACAGCACGGTGGGACAACACCTGTGTCCTTCTTTGCCCACCCAGAGCAGTGAGAAGTTCCCATGGCCCTGGAGCATGGCCTGCAGTTCCTCTTGCCCTCCTCAGAATGCAGGAAACGCACCCCAAAATCCCCTGCTGGGGGACAAATGGAGCTAGTGCAAGGATGATGTTACCTCTGGGAGGAGGCATTGGACCACAGGCCTGATCCTGGTCACTGGAGACCTGGGGGTGCCCTCAAGCTGCCTCTGCCCTGACTCCAGCATGGATTTTTTGGTGGGAGAACAGAATGGAGAGGCCCCAGCATCTCCTCCCCAGGGCTCTCCCCACTGTCCTGACTTCTGAACAGTGGGAGTTGGCAGAGTTCACTCAAAGGCACCATCCCTTAATGGAACCATCCTCAGCTCTTCCCTCTGTCCAATTCTCACCCTTTGGGCCTTTCCCTTCTGCTCCAGGGGATCCGAATTCCCACCCTTGGGTCCTTTGATGTGGTCCTCACAGAGACCCTGGTGGGGAACAAGACTGTGATCCTGCAGAGGCCAGTGTTCTACCTGGCCAGGAACCTTAGAGGAATCCAGAATCTGGAAAATAAGGATGACCTGGCTGGTAAGACAGATAATTTAACCCTGCAGGCCTGGGGTGGAGGGGAGTATAAAACCACATTTCTAAAAGCATCTCCTGGGAAACGCCTTTGGCCAAGCCCTGGGGAAGTGTCTCCATCCCTCTCCTGTGGTTTTCCAGGGGCTAAGAAGCTGGAGCCTCTGCAATATGCCAAGGTGGCCATGGAGGCCTCCGTGTCCCGGAGGAAAGTGGAGTGCTGCATTCTTGGCACCACGTCCCTGCTGTACCACTGCCTGGAGAAGGGCGTGAGTGCCGCCTTTGTCCTGAGGGACGTGGGTGTGCTCCTCATTGAAGGCAGCACAGTGCAAATGAGATTCTACCGGGACTTCCTGGAGAAAGTGACTGGGGAGAGGATCCAGGACAGGGCTACACTCAAGGTGAGCCTTTTGTTTCCCTCCTGCTTGGGCAGACCCACAGCAGTTCCCCAGCACTGCTGGCACATGGACACTGGGACGTGGCCAGGGGCTCCAGCCAGGCAGGAGCATGATTCCACCAGCTCTACCTGCCCTGAACTCCTCCTCTCCTGAGTGCCTTGGCTGTGCTGAGGATGTGCTTGCACCTTCATGTTTCTCTGCTTCAGGCTCTCCAGCAGCTGGACTTGTTGGTGTCCCGGGCAGTGCCCATCGCTTCCCTGAGCTTCACTGGCCGTGTCATCGTCTTTCCCAAGTGAGTCAAACACCTTGGCAGCTTTGGCCTCTGGAGAGATCTGGGAGCAGTTTCTCCTCGTGACCACAGCAGTCCTGCAGAGCAATGGCTCTCGTTTGTGTCTGCCTGCTCGTCATCCCTGTGAGCAGATCTGAGGGGACAGCGGAAGGATTTTAGGCAGCCCTCGCTTCCCCATCATGGCCAGGAATCCTTTCCTGGGTGACCCTATTTCCCAGGACAGTCCTTGGGGTTGGGGCACAGTCGACTTGGGAGAACGATGGCCTTTACCCTAGTGCCAAACTCACTGTGAGGAGGTGATGGTGGCAAGGGGCCAGGGCTGGTGGGGACATGGGTCAGGATAGTGCTGTCTCTTTGTCTCCAGCTTTGAACAGACATTTTTGCCCACATCACTGCCCGAGGATCATCTCAAGGACTTTGGATTTGTTCCTGGGGAGGACAAGAGGAATGAAACAGGTTTGCCACCCATCAGGCGAGGCGTGGAAGGTAAAGCAGCTCCCCGCTCATTACTATAGCACAGGCAACAGGCAGCTGTGATCTGATGGGAGAATCCCTGGCCATGACTGTCACAAGGATTTGATTGTGCCAAAGCGTGGTGCCAGCTCGTCACAGCCGTTTCTCCTCAGGCTAGCTCCACAAGAGTTGAGCCCTGGGCTACGAGGTGCCCAAGATGCACCTGGTTCAGCAGGAGGGTGGGGATCTGAGGGTCCATACTTGCTCCCGAAAATTACCTCTGCTTTCAGAAGAGACGCTGTCCCAAACCTAGCACTATGAATGGGAGGGTGCCAGGCCTCTGGAGACAGCGGTGTGAGGGGAGTGGGAATTCCCTGTTGGATGTGTTGGGAAGAGGCCTGAGCCTCGGCACGTGTCACTGTGGCCAGCAGCATCACAGCTGTGCTGTCCTGACAAGCTCTGTCCTTCCTGATTCCAGGGAGATGTCTCAGCCTGGCCGTGCCTGCTTGCCAGGATTCCACTGCCAAGGCAGGAGAGCAGCCCTGGGATGAGGAGGTGATGGAGATGAGGGACGGCTCTTGGGTCAGGTGAGCCTGGAGGCTCAGGCCATGGGGTCTTTTCCTCATCCAGCCAGAGCCTGTTCCCCATCATGTCCACCGGAGAGACTGGGGCTGCTGGCAGCCCCCAATGTCACAGAGCTGGCTCCTCTCCAGCCCTCCAGAAGAGCCCCTCATGACAGCTGGAGCCGTGCATGGGGACAGCCGAATGTCAAGCTGAGGGTTCCAGCTCAGGGGGTTCCTCTCCTGAGCTGAGCACAGCTGTTGGCTGAGGGGCACGTGGCTCCTGTGGACAGAATTTGGCCCCAGACCCCTCCCAGCCTCACTCAGACCCCTCCTGTTGTGTCCTTCCAGGAAGCTGCCAGAGATCCCAGGGGCCGCTGCTAGAAAAAAGCAGTGTGTGACTGACCAAGCCAAGAGCAAATCTGTGCCCAAGGACCAGGTGTCAAAGCAGAGCAACAAAGAGGCAGCAGCAACTCAGAGGGGCAGGGGAGGAAGAGGAGAAAGAAAAGATTCTCTTGGGAGAGAAGGAGAAAAGAAAGTTCAACTCGGAAAAGAAGGAGAAAGAAGGGGATCTCTTGGAAGAGAAGGAGAAAAGAAAGCTCATCTCGGAAGAGAAGGAGAAAGAAGAGATTCTATTGAAAGAGAGGGAGAAAAGAAAGTTCTGCTTGGAAGAGAAAGAGAAAGAAGGGATTCTCTCAGAAGAGAAGAAGAAAGAAGGGATTCTCTCAGAACAGAAGGAGAAAGAAGGGATTCTATCAGAAAAGAAGGAGAAAGAAGAGATTCTCTCAGAACAGAAGGAGAAAAGGAAATTGAACGAGGAAAAGAAAAAGCGAAAGATGCTGTTGGAAGTGAAGGAAAAAAGAAAGTTCGCCCAAAAAGAGGAGAAAAGAACATTTCTCCCAGAAGAAAAGGAGAAAAGAAAGTTCCTCTCGGAAGAGAAGGAGAAAGGAAAGTTTCTCCCAGAAGAAAAGGAGAAAAGAAAGTTCCTCTCGGAAGAAAAGGAGAAAAGAAAGTTCCTCTCGGAAGAAAAGGAGAAAAGAAGTTTCATCTCAAAAGAGAAGAAGTGAAATACCTCCTTGGGAGAGAAAGAGAAATGAAACTTCTTCCTGTCAGAGAAAGGGAAGTCCCTCTTGGGAGCACATCACTGCCATGGAATGCCCAGGCCAGGAAGCCTCAGGACTCTAAGGTGTTCGTCCTGCAGGAAGCAGGGCCTGAGGCAGCGCAGGGCCTGAGAGCCAGGCCCGAGGCCTTCTGGTCAGTGCTCAAAGAGCCCCAGAAGAGCACTTTGGCAGGCTACAGATTTGAGTCCTCCCGTCTGCTGCCCCTCCTGCCCCCTCCGGGTGCTGCGGCTTCGCAGTTGCCCGTGCTGAACAAGAGAGAAACGGTCTCCAGGGGCCCATGGCCCTGGGTGGGGTGAGCAGGGATGAGGGTGAGCAGCACCTGAGGTGGCAAAACAGGGACATGATTGGAACTGGAACTGCCATTCTAAGGGACTGTTTCCTCCTAGAAATGCAGAGTTAGAGAGGGGAGAAGATCCCCTCTCTAAAGTTCTGGTGGACGTCATGGCCAAGGTGCTACCGTGGGCTCATCCATCTCCAGGGCCAAGGGACTCCTTTTCCAACAAGAAGCAGGCTCAGGACACACCCTGGCCAGGCTCTCTGGGGTTAGAGAAAGCCTAACTCAGCACAAGGCTTCTCTTTAGATCCCCACTAGGAAGACAGAACCTCTCTGGGAAGATCTGGCAAAGCCTGGGAACAAAGTGCTGCTGCTGGAGAGGCTGCAGAGAAGGGAAAGTAGAGGGAGAGAAAGAGTTGCCCTCCCATCAGTGTCCTGACCTGAAGCCATCCAGGAGAGGCTGGAGGGCACTCCCAGGTCTGCCCCATGAGGCAGGGAGCCTCACACGGTGAGAGATTCCTGACTGAGACCAAACCCCAACCCAAGTGCTGCTCCTGACTGCTGTTGGGATGAGACCATGCATCCTTCTCCTAGCAGGCAGTAAGTGCCTACCACCGCCACCCTGGGAGATTTTTATTAGAAGAAAAATCCCTGAGTAGTGAATTAAACGGAATTCACTCTTCTATTGCACAATCCGTCCCTTGCACACCTGCAATATCCATTTCTTGTCCTTCAGTCCCTTAGGTTTAGGCACTGATAGTTCCAATAAATGTCTCCAAAGTAAACTATTTCTCTTTTCCTCTGTATTTTATTATCTCTATTTTCCCTAAAAGACCTTCAGCACAACGGTGAGTTCTGCTCACTTTAAGAGTCTCTGTAAATTTGGGGTATTTTTACAGAAAGAGGCACCTGCACATGCTTTTATGCAGTATTCAAAATTGCAGTGTGTTTTATGGGAATTCTTGTGAATTTCCATTTGGCCTTTAGAGCATTGTGTATTTCCAGTTAAGATGTTCACTCTGTTCCATTATTCAGGCCTGGTTTTGTTGCATTTCACATTTTTAACCCAGTTAAAATATGGGATATGGCCACATATATTTAAGAAGTTAATGTGCCAGAAAGGAGAATATACAAATACACTTATTAAATGCTGGTAAGAACCAACAAAGCTTCTCAGTGCTTTAAAAATTAGTTTTAGTGCAAAGCTCCTGCACTGCCTACCTGACACCGCTTAGGGTCATGGAATAGCTTGGGTTGGAAGGGATTTTAAAGCCCATCCGATGCCACTTCCTGCCATGGGCAGTGACACCTTTCACTATCCCAGGTTGCTCCAAGCCCCGTCCAGCCTGGCCTTGGACACTTCCAGGGGTGGGGCAGCCACAGCTCCTCTGGGAATTCCATTCGGGCACCCCACCGCCCTCACAGGGACCAATCCCTTCCCAATATCCCATCTAATCTTGTCCCCTGGCAGTGTAAAACCCTCACCCCTGGGCCTGGCACTGCAGACCATGGTAAAAAAATATCTCTGTGCCTTTCCATGAGCCCCTTCATCCACTGAAAGGTCTCCTGGAGCCTTTTTTCCTCCAGGCTGGACACCCCCAAATCTCGCAGGGTCTCTGTTCCAGGGAGCTGGTGCAGCCCTGGGATAATTTCTGAGGCCTCCTCTGGACCTGCTCTAACAGGGCTGGATCTTGCTCGTGATAGGGAGAGCTGGACATGGGGTCTCCAGAGAATGGAGTAGAGAGCAAGAATTCCATCCAATCCAAAACTTTCACACAGACCATTGTGCTGCTTATCTTTATTTAGACTTCTACCACTAACTCCTTGTCTCCTGTCTCACTGTCCAGAAGCCCAGAATTGGCTCTCAAAGCCATGAGGCGCCTGTGGAGAGAGAGGAAGCTGCTGAAACCCTGCCATGGCCGTGTGTGGGGTGGGTGTGAGGGTGTGGGGCAGTGCTGGACATCCCATGGGATGTGGACACCCAGGAGCTGTGGGCATAGGGAGCTCTGGGCAGAGCACAGGGCACCAGCTCCCAGCACAAATCTCTGCTGAGCTTGGCCAGTGACCAGCTGGGCACCCAGAGCTCCATCTCTTGAAATGCCTCATGGCAGGTTCAGCCACCCAGCACCAAAATTTGGCAACCCCCCGCACGCCATAAGTCACTCACTCTTTTATGTCCTTTGCCCACGCAGGAGCCACCTTGAGAAGCAGCAGAGCAATCAGGCTGTAGACCACAGACACGAGGAAGATTCTTATAAAGACACTCCAGGCGATTTTAGCGTCGACTGTGCCTGTGTTTACCATGCCCTCCACAGTGTTTGGGTCTGTCTTGGTGTCCTCAATACTGCTGAATCTCTTGTCTATACCTGGAGGAAATCCGCAAAGCTCTGAAATCCCTGGGAATGGGGTGTGAGGGGTGGTGGGCATCTCAGTGCACACACAGAGGGTCTGAGTGTGTGTCCCTGGTGCAGGAATGGCCACAACCTCCACCCTGAGGGGTGGCCAAGGGACAGGGATTCCCTGACTCACCTGTTGGCTGAAGGGCCTCAGTGTTTCCCCCAGGGACTGGCACTGCCTGATGGCCTTCCTGAGGTGCCTCCTTATCCACAGACTCGGGGTCCAGCACTTTAGAGAGAAAGTGTGCCAGTTTAATTCCAAGTCACCCCTTCCTCATGGGTATCTGAAAGCCCAGGTCCCCAACTCCTGTGGTTAAGAGTCACTTGTACCTGGAAGTGTTTCCTTCAGTAAAGGCATGAATTCAGGCTGTTCCATTAACAGCCAGGAAATGTTTCCCAATCCAGTTTCATTCTTCAGACCTTAAGGGAAAGAATGAAAAATTTCCACCGCAGAAATCCCAGGAATCACCTCTCGGGCTGTGCAGTCAGTCAGGACTGACCAGTGACCCTCGTGGTGCTGGGTCTGGCTGAGGAGCTGGGAAAACCCAGGGATACCAGGTCCCCATGAAGAGCTGCCATCTCGCCCTGTGGCATTCCCTGCCTGGACTGACCAGCAGCACAGGGAGGGCATCATGGAATGACCCGGCACACCCAAGCAAGGCTGGATTCTCATACCTGCAGGAGATGCCTCGCTCACATTTGGGCCTTGAGCTGGCAGTTCCCAAAACAAGTCAAAAGCCTTGTAAGGTCTGGGAGAGTCAGATCCAGCACCTGGATCTCCGTTGCCTCCAGCCACGGCTGTGAAGAGGACAGAGAAGCTCAAATGAATTATTTCCATGTACTTTCCATGGCAGGAGCTGTGGTTGGCTCTGTGGACCTGTTTGTCCCTTCTCCTCTGGAGCACCATGCAGGCAGGTACCAGCTGTCTGACCCATGATGATCCAAAACAAACTGTGCAGGAGCTGTCAGGAGCTAAACCCAAACCCAACAACCCTGCTGGCATTGCTCTTGGGAGCAGCTCAGGGAAGGAACATCCCTCAGCTGGGAGGGAACACTCTGCATAGCTGAGTGTTCTGGGGCCATCGCTGAGCCTGACCCATTGCCTCTCTACTCTGCTGCACAGCTGAGCATCAGCCAAAAAAAGTATTAAATTTCCTATCAACAGGATATCGAAACCTACGTGCTCCTTGAAGGGACCTGTGGGACCTGCCCCACTGCCCCTCCCTGCCCACCTACCTGCTTCCAATGGTCCTGACTCATCGATGGGGACCTGGGCCCCAGGGCCTAGCAGGGCTATCAGGGATAGCAGGATCACCAGGGACACCAGCACTGTCAGGGCTCTCTGGAGAGCCAGGAGGATGATGCTGGCCATGGCCCATCGTGACCACACCATGATGAGGCCACAGGTGCTGCTGATGCCTCTGATGCCAGCAGCACCAGCCTGCACTGCACACCACAGCCTGGCTGTGTGACCCCTCTGGGGCTCTGTGACCCCTCTGGGGCTCTGTGACCTCACGGGGGCTTCTACCACCAATATTCCACTGTCTCTAGGGGAGCCCCAAACATCCCAGAGGTGCCTGGGACAGTTTGGGCACGGCCCTATCCCAGCCCACTCAAAGCTCTCTGCTCCAGGAAACTCTGCATAGGTTACCTGGTACATCACCTGTCTCCAGAGCAAATCCCAGAGCAAAGAGAGGCACTCCAAAGTCATGATTTTTAGCTGTTTGGTGGAACAATGGAGATCAGGCTGATTTTTTGGGACAGCGTTTCTCTGTCCAGGGTTAGAATCATAGAATCCCAGAAGAGTTTGGGTTGGAAGGGACCATAAAAACCATCTAGTTCCAACCCCCTGCCATGGGCAGGGAGACCTTCCACTAGGGAAGGAGATGGGAGATATTTAACACAGCTGATCCTCAGGATACAGGAAGGCAGCAAAGTTACAGTTTAGGAGCCCAAATTTGGCTTGAGAGTGTCCAAACCCAAGCACTTCCCAACACCAGATCCTCCTTCAGCACCACTTTATAACCTGCAACCCCTCTGGGGTCACTGAACTCCTGGAGACCCACCACAAAACAACTTTTATCCCTTTTTTCCCCCCCCCAAAACACACGCCACAAACACAGATTTAACCTGCAGCTGGTCTCACAAATCAACAGGAGAAGAGCAATCGCCCAATTTGCAGTGGGAAAAAACGGGAGAGAGGGACCTGCCTGAGGGTGTTGGGCAGATGCCAGCAGAGACCTGGGAACTCCCGGTACCCAGGAACTCCTCTGTCTCCAGAGGAGGCTGAGAAGTGGCTGCAGATGCCTGGGAAGAGTCAAGGGCCAGGCATGGAGTTTCCCCAACACACCCATGTAGTTCCCTCAGGATAGTCTGGGGGTGCTCCCAGGGAATGCCCTGCTCCCCAGGAGGCACCAAAATGGAGTCAAAGGAGTCACAGTGAGCAATGAGGCACAAACCTGACTCCAACATGAATAAAGCTCTTCAGGAAACTGCCTAAGAATCCAATGTGTTTCTACCCAAGAGCTCAGCTGTTCCCAGGGAAGGCCGAATAAGATGAGACATGGAAGTGATGCAAAACCTGCAACAGGTGAAGGGCCTGTCCGAGATCCTGCAAAACAAAATGTCTTAGATGAAGGTTTTCCCTGCTGTTCTTGATACTGGCTTCAACAACTGCTTAAAATTGTGTTTTCATTACCCTTAGGAAGCTTGCTTACCTTATGTCCTTTTTCCTGACATACTCTGGCACTCACACTTCTCTCCTTTCCTGCTAACAACTCTTACCAGTTATAAGCTTTGCCATGGAAGTGCTGGTTCTCCCTGTTCAAAAGGATCCGGGAAAACTTCACTGTGAGATTTAACATATTAGCTCACTGTAACAGAGGCCAGAGAAGTCGATTTTGAACTAAATGTTATTAAATATTAACATGTTTACGCAGCAACGTCAGCCTGCAGTTCCACACAACCCTGGATTATTCCTTAGCTGCTGTCTGCTTTCCCTAAGCAGGATTCCAGGCTGAGTCAATGGCCTTTCTTATGGGTTCCCCTAACACAGATGAAGTTGGTGGCTGAAACACCCTTGGTCTGTCTTAGGGCTCTGTCAAGCAAGTTCCTTCAAGCAGCACTGCAGATGTTTTGAGCAATTTTGTGCTGTAACAAAGCCAGAGCCCTCTGATGGGCACCAGTCCTGTCTCAGCTGGGCACTGAGGATACAGGAGAGATGCTGCCAGCCCTGGCACAGCTCAGCTGCCAAAATATGCCTGGCTTTTAGAAAAAAAATCTGTGTAGGTACCTAATCCAGTCTGGATTTAATAATGCGAAAATACTCATTAGGCAATTTAGATTTGGTCCAATCTGACTTTCCAGCTGTGCTGCCCTCAATCCCCCTCTCTGAACCTTTCCCTCTGAGCTCAGGGTTGTGTTAATGACAGTGTAGGCAGCACACTACCAAAGACCTGCCCTTCCTTCCCGCATTTATCTGCTTTTGGTCAGTTCGGAAGGATTTATTCACTCAGTTAGAAAAAGATTTAATTACTTTGATAAAATTGGAGTTGGTTTCCAAGTTCTTGCTTCCTGGGCTGTTGCTGTCCTTTCTCTTGTGTTAAATAAGGCGATGCACAATATTGCATCCCTACCGTGTTCCTGAATGTTTGTTGAGGTGTCTATTCTTAGGGGATGCTCCTTGCACTGGGTAAATATTTAAGAATCACGATAAAAATCCTTTTTGTTTAATTAATGCTGGGAATTACCCACGGCACAGTACATTTGTTTCCACAGTGAGCAGTTGTGAGTCGGTGTGGGTATAGGAAGTCTGAGATAATAACAGAATAACTCATAGCCCAGAGGTCTGCAAAACTCCAAGTAGAGTTTATTTATAGTGGAAATTCCAGGTAAGAACTCCCCCAACTCTCCCAGACGAAAAGCCCAAATTCATCTGCTGGGAATGCAAACCACAGAAGGCTTCTTCCTAAATTCCCTGCTTTGCTGCAGTGGGTATTTGCTCTGGGAGACTTGACAGAGCTGTGCAGCCTCAGAGGTTGATAATGGATGATCTAAATCTCGTGTTCATGGCAGGAAAATAAAAATCAGGACTCTAGTAACGTCAACAGGCAGCCTTTCTGCTCTTGTGCTTGTCACTGCTCTGTAAAGTTTTATTAAATGTTAGAAAATAAATGTAGGTTTTGATCCCAGTTTAATACAATTTCAGTGTAATGTATCCACCCCCTTCATCTTTGTTTGCGTCTAGGGCAAAGTGATGGGAAGGAGAAGAGAAGCTCTGACTTGTAAAATGTATTGGTTTTCAAATTTCCCATTTCTGAATGATTTTTCTACAAAAAGACACTTATCCTGAGGGAAAGGAAAGGTTTTCCTACATCACAATTAGCGTTAGAGCACTGAAAAATGCAGTATTTCCAAGCAATTTGTGTTTAGGGGGATAAAAACATTTTAGATGTCATAAATTTTGGAGAAGGCAGAATGTAGAGCAGCTTTTTGCAGGGTTGCCAGACAGTGTTTACTAAACCAGATGATGTTGGGTTTTGCCTGATGCCTTTCTCTTCTCACAGGCTGCAAAACCCTTCTGTCCAGGGCATCACTTTCACAGCATTCCCCCTGCAGAGTCCCAGGAGTTTCAGGATTCCCTACAAAGCAAAGGAATTGTGTGCTGGTTTGGACTTTGAAGACCATTTTGGGGCTGGTGAAAGAATCCCAGACTGGTTTGGGTTGGAAGGGACCTTAAATCCCATCCAGTGCCACCCCGTGCCATGGGCAGGGACACCTTCCACTGTCCCAGGGTGCTCCAAGCCCCATCCAGCCTGGCCTTGGACACTTCCAGGGAAAGGGGAAAAGGCTTTTTATTGAGCTTATTTAAAGAACAAAGATTTTTATTTGGCTTTAGCACTAGGTGGGGCTGAAGGACTAAGAAGAATTAAAAAAAAAAACCCCGGCTGAGCCACGGGATGTGAAAAGCCCCGGGAAAAGAGGAGGGAAAAGCCAGTGGGGGCAACGGATGCTGCTGGAGGCCCTTCACTTGCTCAGCTTTGTGACAGGAACCAGACCCTGAGTCTGCAGCTGTTGGGGGGTCAGCACTTGAGAGGGGTCAGTGAGATGTTGTAGGGTGGGGTGAGGTGTAAACCGTGAGTAGAATACGTTGGACAGCAGCACTCAGCAGGTGGATCCCAGTTTCTGACAAATCTTTTAGCAGAACCTTTCCCTCCATGTTATAAAGGGCCTTCAAAAAGCAACATTCAACTTGCAGCATCCAGGAATAGCCCCAAGAGATGCCACTGCAGTGGAAAGACCCAATTTTTGTGTGTATGAGCTCATTTTTACATGACTGGGTTTAGTGGTTTACTGGGTAACTTTTTATCATTTCTGCTTCCAAAATACACTGGGAACCTCCTGTTTAGATTGTTACTCACTGGAATTTCCCCTCCTGTCCCATCCAGGTAAAAAACCTGTTGGTTATCAGATAAAACAGGGAAATAACACTTTATTTTCAAGCACAATATCCCCAGACTGTTACCGTTAAGAATTTTAACTCTCCTTATCCATCTTATTGCAAATTGTTTTTATCAATCCTATTGCAAACTGCCGTTATCAATCCTACTGTAAACTATCCTTATCAATCCCATGCCAAAGATCTGCTGTTGCACCAGGTTTTGCCTGTATTAACCTGAGTATTTGTGTGTGCAAACAAAGATTTCAGTAAAACTCAACAATCAGCTGTTTTCTCATTTGCTCCACAAGTGTAGAACCATTTAATGAAATTGCCTATGGTTTACTGATTTGTATGACATAAACAATATTTCCCTTCTGTCAGAAGGACCACTCTTAAATTGCTTGAGGATGTAAACATGAGAAAACAAACCCAAACAATTTAAATTAAATGCCTGGTGTACCTGGGGAGAGATTATCTGCTCTGCTTCCATCTTTCCTTTGAATCTTCTCGCAGTGAGGGTTCCTTTTGTTGCTCAGTGTTTTATTGCGCAAATACTTCAGTGCCAAGGAATAGCACAGGGGTGAGGGGATGAGCATTTTTTGGGGGAAGAACCAAGGAAATCCAGAATCCTTTTAAACCTGCAGTTTCATCGTAGAACAATAAAATATCCTGAGTTGGAAGGGACCCATAAGGATCATTTGAAATGCTGGAACAGGTTCTGAGGGAAAAGACAGAGCTCTGGGACGTGGGCAACAAACGGAGCTGTGGATAGCAAGGAAGGACTCATTCCTTGGGGCGAGGAGTTTTTTAGTGCACAATTCCCATTTCCCTCAGGATGGTGCTGAGCCAGCTCCAGCTTGGATGTTCCAGACTTTGCAACTGATCCAGGGGTCATTTTTGGCATGTGAATTTACCTTCCTTCCTTTGTCCATCTTGAGTAGAAGTGGCACGGAGATGTTTGTGTGGAGCAGGGACTGCCTTTGCCTTGTGCCTGTGCAAAGAACTCTGGTCTTTAACATCCCAGAAAAGATGTGGCTGCCCCATCCCTGGAGGTGTCCAAGACCAGGTTGGAGCAACCTGGGTTAGTGGAAGGTGTCTCTGCCCATGACAGGTGGTGGGGCTGGATGGGCTTTAAGGTCCCTTCCCACCCAAACCACTCTGTAATTCTGTGATTCATCCTTTTATTTGCCAATATCAAGGGCTTGAAACCTTTAAAAATGGGTAGCAAGGAGAGTCTTTGCATCCAGAAAAAAAAAAAGAGAGGAAACTTGGTACGTAGCTGCAAAAGCTGACGACCTTATGGAATTCTAAACTCCGCTTCCATGCAAGTGAAGCACGTGGCACTAAGACCTCGAACTGTCCCCTCAGGTTGTGCCAAACAGACCTGTCAGATTTCCAGCACCAGCAATATCCCTGTGATCACTGGAGTCGCAATCAGTTAGCTTCTTGGTGTGTCCAGGGCTGAGGAAGGTGGTTAATCACCAATTAGGGGATGTTCCTTTCGAAAAGGAGGGTTGGGAAAGAAAGGAGCTGCTGTTGGAATATCACACTGGCTTTGGCATTAGACAGGCAGGAGCAATACATTAAAGAGAGCAGCAGAAAGTGTGATGCCACCTACGTTCCTCCTATGCAAGTTTTAATTATAGCTCTGGACTTGGCTGCGACGTGTCATTGAGCCCCGTGTTCAGACAGCTTTTCCATGAATAAAATTGGCTCCCAAGGACAATGTGTGGAGCAGGATGTTGAAACTCAGATGCATTTTGGGGAAGTCATTCTGGGTAGAGCCTCAGAATTAAGCTGAATCTCTGAGCAGGGCACAGAAATTAAGCCAAATTGCAATCTCATTTGACGTAGTCCTCGGGTTATTCCCGGTTTCTGGGGAAAGCAGCTGGGAGGCAGCTCGGTTCAAGCAATGAACTTACAACTGTGAGAGCTTTATGTTTTTTGCCAAGAGACAGCTCTAATTGATTTCCTTGCACTGGGAAAAGTTATGTTTGGGAGACTGTATATTACCTGCCCCTGATCTAAAGGGAAACTGGAGCTGGGGCCTTTGGCATAGGTGGAAAGTTATAATTTGAACAAGCAAAGGGTAAAATTTGTAATGCTTCACCTGGAAATTGCTGTGCAGGGGCTTGCTTGGTCTTGAGGCACTGACATGGAAGAAATGTGTAAGAATAAATTTTCTGTCTTTTTTTGATGTGAAATTTGCCTTCGCCCTTCGGTTCTCTCCTCCCAAGTCACTGCATGAGCCCACGGGGTGTCAAGAGATGATGTGGGGAGTGACATCAGCTTGGAAATGGAGTCTGGAAAGTTGAAAATAGTCTGGCAGTCCCTATTAACTTATTCCTCTTTTTTTTCCTAAGCCTTATAAAACATTTCACAGTTGAAGCTGAACTCTGTGGTAGGATTGAAATGCCGTCAGTTGATTGACTCTGCCAGCATCATCCTCAATCCAAGAGTGGTTGAATGCAGTATTTTGAGCGTGTCCTTTGATAACCCCCATTAAGGGATTCTTATATTTTGTTTTAAATTGGAACTTTTGTCTTAAATGTGCGAATTTTTTTTGTTTGTTTTAAAATTGAACTCTTGCCTTAGAGATGAGGTGAATTGCTCAAGGCGACAAAAGTTCTGGGGCAAAGAGGGAACTAAATGCTGCCAGAGAAGAATTTCCAAGAAATTAAAATATTTTTCATAGAATCATGGGGTGATTTGGGTTGAGAGGGACCCTCAAGACAATGTAGTTCCAACCCTCTGCCACTAGACCTTGTTTGGTTTTTTTTCTGAAAACAAAAAGAAACCTCAAGCATTTCTGGATAATTTACTGGTCCAGCCACCTGGATGCCATTAGGATTTTTTGGTCCAAGTGTCAGCTCCTGTTGTGGGTATGGAAGCAGCTGGAAGTGTGGCTGTCAAAGTAGGGTATATATATATTTGTATATCTTTAATGCAAGACCAGTTTTAAAAGACAGAGACTTCCTAAAAGAAATAAGTCTTGAAGTCTAAGTCTTGCTGGGTAACTAACCCAAATAACACCTTCCATTATTTAGGTTGTAAGCAATAAAAAATATTCTTGCTCCCAGTAGAGAGATTTCTCCATATATACTTGTTTCTCCTGCAAAGTTGATGAATCTGTAATGCACTGCATAATTAAACATTGCAGGGACATTGCTTTGGAGTGGAAAGAAGTAATGAAGGGGATCCAGTAAATTTTGGTGATTACAGATACAATTGTTTAGCCCAAGCATTGTAAGGTCTGCTTTGCAGGTTAAAAAAAATCCCAAAGAACAGAATTTCCATTAAGCTTGCATTGCTCTGCTAGCAATGGATTAGGCTATTAAACTATATTTTTCCATTAATAAAACAAATGTTAATGCATTGTTTGGTGCTAATAATGAAACTGTTGCAGGAAGCACAGCTCCTTCCATTAACATTTATCACATCTTGTCAAGGCTGGGGATGCGTTCAGGGCTTTTTTCATCAAGGTGAATTGGGAAGGCACAGCAGGAACTTGCTGCCCTCTCAGTCTGCTTCGTGTTTGCTGTGTTCTTGTGGACAAGGCTGATCCAAGGGCTACAGAGAGCTGAACTTTAAATACATCGAACCATCTGCTACAGCATATCACTGGCTTCATTAAATTGTATTAATTCTTAGCAGAGCGAGGCGAGGAAGAAACCTCTGCTAAGCTCTGCCTGTTTCTAGAATCTATTAGGAGGCTGGAAATGCTCCACCAGCTCTCATGGTGCTGCACAGATAAAGATCTGCCTGTCCTGAGATTTTTGCACTGCAGCTTGTCTTAATCACAGCCGTAAAAACCTGGAGTTGGAATTCCCCCCTCTACAGCAAATCCAGCATGGCTGGATCTGGCTGTCCTGTTGGGGTGTGTGTGCAGTTATCAGGTCATGGGATGGTTTAATACCTTGTCCAGCTGCTAATGCCTTGGTTTGTACCTTGTCCAGGTACTTGGGAGAAAGTTCAGGAGTTCAGGAGGAAAAATCTGGTGTCTTCAGTGGGCTCAAACTGGGTGCCTTACTGGAGTGGGGGTGTGTGCATTTATCAGGGCATGGAGCTGGTTTAAGACCTCATCCAGATGTTGATATCTTGATTTTTATCTTGTCCAGGGACTTGGGAGAAACCATCTGAGCTCAGAGGGAAAAATCTCATGCCTTCAAGTGAGCTCAAACTGGGTGTTGCTCACTGCAAGGAGAGGGTCAGGGGTTTTTTTTCCCCACCGTCTCTTTGTCAGAGGTGGTTGTGCATTAATCCTTTTATCCCTGGCAATTCTGTCAGCTGGCTGGAGAGAGAGAGCAGGAGAGAAAGCATCTGTACAGTGTTTATTCTCCCTGTCGTAAAGCTTTGTGCATACACTTAAATTGTGGCTATTTTAATGCAAACAATGATAGCTGCAGATAAAAGCCAGTATAAGGGGATGGCTGGAACCTTCCCATCAGCGATTTGGGTGATGCTGCACACAAAATTTCCTCTACAAGGGAGAGCAGAGGGCACAGGCAGCTCTCTGAAGCCTCAGCAGAAGCTGTTTCCAAGGTCTGCTGGAGCTCTGGGAGCAGGGCCACACTGCACACAGGTGTCTGTCACAGACAGGATGGCAACACCTTCAATCACAAATAAATGAAGTCTAAGGCAAAACAAGCTCCTGATATATTGGGGCTGTAGCCACAGCTGTGCCCTCTTCATCCAGAGCAGCAATTTGTGTTAAAACACTCTGAGGGAGGCACAGTTGGTGAGTCAAAGGCATAAATACCCAGAACCAAGCAGGTTCAAAGAAATGCTGCTGTGCTATTAAAGAGAACATTTCTGAGTCTTCCAGCAGCGTGACTGTATCAATTCTAAAATGTACCAATTTAAAAATGTGCCTCAAAAAGCAAACCCAGCTATTTACTGGGATGCTTCTGAAGTCTGTACAGACCTTAATTTGCCTTATCAAATGATAATCTGTTGTGTCAAGACTTGGAAGAAGGCTTGATTTAAAAAGCAGTTGAAGTGTGAATGCTGGCATCTGAGTGGTGCAGAAGTTGTATTTATTTAAATGCATTTAATGAGCGATTTTGGTAATGTGGCCCTGTGTTTAGAGTTGCATCAGTGACTCTTCCTTCAGCAGGGCTTAGTCACACACTGCTTGTCTTTTGCTGCCAAGATTATTTCTCTGCTCTGTGGCAGTCCCCAGGCTTGTGGTGTTAAACACTGGACAAACCCAACAGGCCCAGCACCCTGAAGCTTTTGTTGAGAGCAAGGAAGGGCAGCAGCCTGGGATTTGGGGGTTCAAAGGGCTGCTGTGCCCTTCTGTGCCCTGCTGGCAGGTTGTTTGGTCTCACTATTGTCCATCAGCAGGGTTTAGGTAAAACCTTGCCTTGTGTGAGCTCCAGGGCACAGTCTGGGAGAGCTCAGCTTCAGTTCTGCCAGTGTTAACAGTTTTTATAAATATTTAAATTAAAATGAATTATCTTAAAGCTTTGCTTAAACAACAAATTAAACCTCCCGTGACTATTTTGGCATGAATAAAACTTTCCTTTAGGCTGCAAAAGATTATTCTCAGTAGGACAAATAAAAATAGATTTTTATCTAGAGCTTTGATGCCTTCAGCACTCAGCCCTGCCCTTCTGGGTGCAGGTGGAGTGGCTGCCCATTCCTACCTGGAAATCTCCTTCAGGAGGTGCCATCCATGTAGAATTATGGCAAAACCCCACTGAGGGTTTTTTGGAATAAAGCTGTAGCAGGAGACTCCTAATCCCTTTTCTCCCCATAGCGCTGTTTTGTGTGTTTGGCCACGTTAATGTTATATAGCATTAAGTGAAGCAAATACCAATGTATTTGAATCCCTGCCCTGTAATTACGCATGACGTAGTTCAGTAGATGGAAATAAACGACGTTTTGAATAAAATATGGTTGTTTCTGCTAACACTGTAATGCTTGGCCTTATGATTTCCCTCTTGAGCAGTCTTTATTTTTTTCTGAAACTCTGAAGTGGTCGTGTTTAGGTTTTATTGGTCCTTTTTTTCATTTTCCTACCTTCTCCAACGTATTCGAAGTGTCCCCTATTCAACTCATGTGATTTTAATTAAATTCAATAGAACATTTCTCCTTTCTGTATTTATGTACCTGTGTTGGCTCTTATAATACCGTCTCAAATACTGTGAAATTTAAAATTCAGCTCTTTCATGAAAGAGAGGAACATAAAGAGAATGCAGCTGGTGAAACCAACTGTTGGAGCAGCTGATGAATAGAACCTCCTGCTCAGGTACAGGGCATAAAACCCTGTAATACAGACAATTTCCTCCAGATTGAATGAGACCTGAAATCTAATTCGTTGTTGAAGAGGATTTGTGTTTTTAAAAATACTCTCTGGGGAAGTGTTGTGCCTTTCTGCACGGCACAGAGGTGAGCTCAGCGTTACCTGTGTGACACAGCCGATGGACAAGATGGTGAGATTGGCCAAAAATCACATTAAAGACCTTGAGATATTTGGGATTCGCCCCAGCTCAGGCCTGCAGGAGCAGGTGGTGGCGGTGACAGTGGCTTTCTCACCCCCACTGACACCAGGTGCTGTGAAACAAGCTTTGTCTTTTCTGGTGAAGGTGTCAGGAATTCAGGGCACACACGAAAAGCAGCTTTTCCTGCAGTATCTGGGCTGAATGCTGCATTCCTGGTGTCACTGGGAATGAGGCCGGTGGGACTGGGTGCTCACCCTTCATGTGGCTGGTGGGAGCTGCCTGAACATCCTGGCTGGCACATCCCTCCCAGCATCTGGGGGCTCCCAGGCACCTTGTCCTTGAATGTTCCCAGCACAACATTGCCTCTGACTGCTGTGGGCTGGACAGCCAGCTCTGCCTCTTCCCAGTGCTGGTGAAGTGGTTTGGGTTGCCAGGGGGAGGGAACGGATGGAGAAGTTTGGATGAGTTCCCAGCCGATGATTTATGTCAATTATTAGAGCAGCTTTGTGGCCAGATCAGAGGGGGCCTTTCTCACACACCTTTGAAAATATGATGCTCTTGCTCTGCAAGCTTCTTTTTGTGGTCTGTTTGTTGGTCCTGAGCTCCCTGGAACTGTGCTCCAGCCACTGCTTCTCATATGCTCACCTGGCTTTGGGAAGGGCTCTCTGGGCAGCCATCCAAGAGGTGCCAGATCTTCCTCTGCAGATAATGTTGTCTCTTTCAACAGCAGAAAATAATCAAATATTAAGCAAGGTTGGATAAAGGCCTTGACAAGAACAATTAATTTGGTGCACTGAAGGTTTGCAGATCAATTTTCAGCTGTGGGCAGCCTTACTTGACAGGCTTAAATTATATTGTCACACAAAAAGGCGCAGATTAGGATGTCTGTGTGATCTGTAGATTGTTTCACTGTTCCTTGCTCGTTACGTGTACCCTGGTAGAGGAGACTTTTCCACCACTGTACATCCAGGTGATCTTTAGAAGAACATTGATGGAAACCTAACTGACACCTTCCCCTCTGCACTCACTTCCTACTTTGAAATGTGGAGTGGGCCTACAAATTTGGCAAAAAAGGCATTTGTGGCCCATCTTCTCGTCAGTTATTTTTTTCCAGGCTCAGAAACTGTGCTAAACCCGTTCACATGAAGCTCAAAGTATTTGCCTTCATTTTCTCTCTGCTCCTTCACTACCAGCTCCTCTGCCCTGTCCAGGAGGACAAAGTCCTGATTTTACATTGGTTTTATTATTGATAGAGAAAAATTCTCTCATATACAGTGTGAGCTCTACTTTTCTGTGAGAAACTCAATTTGAGCAGTTTCCACCCAACTGTGTGGTCACTCTCTTACAGGTTCTACCTTTTCTTACAGAAATCTCTGGAGTGTGACTAGAACACAGTGGGTTATTTCTGTTTCAGGATTGTCCATCTCTGTATCAGCTGATGAAGTTATTTACAGCTCAGCTGTTCCCATGTCATTGCCTTCAGTTTGTTCTTTAATAGAGAAGGAATCTGCAATGGCTTTCCTCTCCCTTAAATCTGTATTCCACTGCTGTCTCATGTGTTTAATACATTTCCTTTACAAATCTAGACTTATGTTTTAGCCTAATGCCAGCAAGAGCTCTGCAAAGATTTATTCTTCTGGGCCCTAATGTGAAATGAGTAATGCTACAACTGGCTCCCTTGGTAGCAGCAACACGTTTTACTACTAATTGTCAGAAACAATAAAAAAGAGAATACGTTGGTAGTTTCTGTGCTATTTGCTTCCTGGGATTTTTGTCCTGAATTAACCTCCACAAATATATTGCATGAGTAACTTTGGAGAAGTTCTCAGCATGTGTGGAGGAGAGAAACAGGGAAAAGAAACCGAATTGTTGCTACAGCTTTTAATAGTAAACACCAAGAGAAGGAGGGGTTCATGGCGAGGCTGTGGTGACCCACTGGGCAGCCACTGTTGGGTGTCCCACTGTGTTTTCCAGAGCACAAAAATCATCTCTCAGCATGGAATTTGCGTGTCCACAGCTGGAATAATTGCATCTCAACGCTGCCAACATACAATCCGAGTGTGTGCTGCAGGAAAAACCCGATTCAAAGCTTTTTTAATTTCAATTCTTTTTAAAAAGCTAAGATTTGTCGATTTTTGGGTTCTAGCACACCCCAAGGGATAAGGGTGTTCATTTAAAGCAGTGGTTGATCACTTGGCTCAGCATCAGAGGCTGGATTTTTTTTATTATTTTTGCTGGGAAATGGAAGTGCTTTCTGCTCTAGTTATTAAATAGATGAACATGGCTTTCTTTTAATAGATAAAAATACGGTGAAAATTAATCTGTTAACTGCCATCCAAGGTCTGAGTGAGTGGACGGAGAAATCTTCAGCTATGAGTGCTGTTTGGCTTTTACAAGAAGGAGTTAGTGAAAGTTATAAAAGGTGAGCTGACGTTTGGATTTCAAATGGAAAGGAAACGAAGCCTGGTGGTTGGAAGCTGGTGTGACCCCCTCTAGAGCAGGTCAGGAGTGCTTCAAACTGTGCCACTTTCAGCCAGGTAAAGTTCAGGAGTTCTTGTTGTTATTTAAAATACATCAGTTACCCGTGAGCGTCAGGAAAGGAGTGAACTGGAGTTGATGTGAGAAGAGTCTCTGGGGAAAAGACTCTTTCATTTCTCTGTGGAGTTTGGGTGAGGGAAACATCGTTTTTGTCCTCGGCCAAAAGAGATTTTGCAGGTCTTTAAGGCCAGGACCTGTCGCCACCTGACTGTGGCAGAGTGGTGTTGATTTAATGCTGTTCCAGGTTGTCCTTAATGACTTCATAATGTTTCTAATGCAGTTTGTGCCTTCCTTTCATCTCCAAGTCCCTGCTTCCCTTTGGGTCTTGGCAGGGAATATTGTTCTCCCACAGCAATATTCACTGGTTTATCCTTTCCCATGTCCTCTCCCATGCTGTGGCATTTTCTGATTTGTGTGTTGAGCTCCACAATTAAGTTTTTCAGAGCAGTTTATTTGGCTGTGTTACGTCAGTGATAGTGGCTGAGTTTTGGGAAGAATAACAGACCCGACTGTGATATAATTTCGGTGGGGTTTGGACAGAACTGTCCCATTCCAAGTTTCCCTCTTGGTGAAGGCGCTTTTTGACACCCTCACTATCCTGCAAAGGACACAGGGAGGATTTTACATTTGTTTTACATATGTTGGACTAAACTTCCAGAGGCTTAAAATCTAATATCCCACCTGTCCTTTCTATCATTCACTTGAGAAGGACGAAAAGCAATTAAAATCACCAGCAGTGTCAGGAACATGACAGGAGCTGACGTTTTTGGGTTGTGGAGCGTTGCTTACGATGGATGGCTCTGCAGAAATTGTCACATCTCATCTTTGTCTCCTGCCAGAGCTCCCTTTCCCAAAATGCTGCAGGGCTTTTGCAAATTGCAATGATTTAGAAACAACTACCTTGTCTAAATTTTTTATTTTCACCCAAGCCAGGCAGTGGGGAAGTGATGTCACACAGAATTTGTGGCTGCACCATCCCTGGCAGTGTCCAAGGCCAGGCTGGACGGGGCTTGGAGCCACCTGGGACAGTGGGAGCTGTCCCTGCCCACAGCAGGGGTGGCACTGGATAGCATTTAACGTCCTTTCCAACCTAAACAATTCCATGGTTCTGTGATTCTATGATGGAACAGAGCCAGCAGTGCAATGCAGAGAGGAGGGGGGCAGCGTTTGAGCTCGGAGTCGCTGCTGTCAGCAGTGATTTAACAGCTCGTCCAGTCACAGCCCCAAAAGAAAAATCACATTTTCAGTTTGTTGGGATTGGGAAGCAAACCTTGCATTGCAGCTGTGCTGAGAAGTTGGCTGTGATGAGATGCCCAGGATGAAATGTAAAATATGTTTCCTACTATTAAGCCATTTTACTCTGGTAGAAACCGCTTGTTGTCCACATCTGGGCACGGCTGGATGAGTGATTATAAAATGTGGGATGGCTTTTGCCTTGGAGTTTATGGGCTAAATAAATAGTTCACAGCATGAGGGTTGATGTAAATATCTGAGCACTGGCCAAGGAGCAGTGGTGTAGAGATGCCTGGGCAAGCTGGGTCCGAAAATCAGCCCATTTATAGGTGGGATTTCGTGGCATGGAGAAAATATTAAATGTGACTTGAATGAAATTCTTTAGGATTCTCCCTGGCTCATGTTCAATCTCAGCTTACCACATAAAACATAATTTTTGGAGGACTTCAATGAGGTCTTTAAATAGTTTGCAGCTGTGTGAGCTCTAAAAATAAAGAAAAAATCGTCAAAATTGGCTTTGAACACCTGTGAGTTTCAGATTTGGCTGGGAGCTCTGTGCTGCTTCCTCATCTCTTGTTGGCATGTACATAACCACGGTTATGATCTGAAAGAGATGTGTTTTAATATATCATTTAAGTGAAGTGTGACTCTTCACTTGATAAATAACAGAAGGAAATACAAAGGAGGGAAAGGAAGTCAGATTTTACAGAGACACAAATGGATGCTGGGGCTAGATCTCCAGGCCCAATTTATTTTAAGGTTTGGTGGAGTTATTTGAAAAATGGACCTGCAAACTTTTAAAGAAATTATTTCCTAAATTGGAATAATTCTGTGCTCAAAATCAGCTGAAGAATGGAGCTTGTGAGAGTAAATTATGCCCCTGGGAATCCTGGTATTGCTCTTAGCAAAAGAGATTTATAGAGAGAGCAATGAGTAGAGATAGATGCAGTGAACTCAGTCTTTGGGAACTAAGACTGATTTATAAGTTTTGTTTTTGCAGTTTGTGCTACCATCAGATGGATTTATAGTTTCCAAAGTGAATTCATCACCATGTAGACAGGATTTTTTTTTTCTCTTTTGCAGAGGGGGAGATCTCACTGAAAAATCAAGCTCATGTTTTGACTCATTTTTTTTCCCCCTGTCCTAGGTTAAAAATAGATGTATTTAAGTATTCTATTACCACCAGCTGTGGGCCATTAGCTGTTATCACCTGCTAACGACCCACCCCTGATAACAGAGGATGGGCCATCAAGAAACCACCCAATGACTCATGGACTCATCTCATCCTATTGTGAAATGCTCCACCCAGGAGGGGGAAGCCGGGCATTCCCACCTGGATATAAGCTGCCCTTAGAACTGCCTAACCTCAGCCCTGTCTACTGGGTAACCAGGGGACAAGAGTCACCACAGACTTTCAGCTGGAGACCGGACCTTCTATCGGATCATCGCTTCAACTGGATCACTTCAGTTAGACTGCTGCCACCACCCGAATAGGGTATCAGGTTGTATCTAACTTTGTCTGTGCTTTTTCCTTCTATTATTTTGCTTGTTTCTAATTTTTTTTCTATTAATTTTAATCTTGACTTGTGACCTCCCACTGGTTTGTTTTCAAACCAATATACCCCCTTAAATAATCAAAACAGATAAGGAAGCCCCATTTCTATGAGTTTGCGGGCCATCAAGGGTGACCTGTAGTGGATCACACCCCATTCTAGAGGAATGTTTCTGCTTGAGTGGCTGTGCCAGAGGTCCCAGATGATTCCCCCTGGAATGGGAGGGTCTCCAGGCACGGGGGGGCTCCAGGTCCCAGCTGGACATCCTCAGCACTGCCCCACTTACCTGTCATTCCCAGGCAGGATGGAAGTTCAGCCTCTGTGGTGGGAGAAAAAAGCTGATTTTCTCAGGAATCTGATATTTTACACTGCTCCTGAGCACTTTGGCTAATCATCTTTAACACTTATTTGGGTTCTTGCGAAGCAGCTTCCGAATTTTTTTGTGGGTTTAGACCACAAGGTGCTGAATGACTGGCTTGGACCAGCAAGGAAGAGAATTTCCAAGAGCTTTTCTTTATGCATCCCTGTAACAAGAGCGCTGGAAAATTTGTTGTAGAGTGGAAAGTTAAAGGACTGGTGAAGAATTGACCTCTGATCAAACTGGGAACCTAAATCCAAGCTGATCAGAGTTTATATGTTTGGCTTTGGGGTTAAGCTGAATATAAAGTCTTGGAAACCTGGGACAGACGCAAAGGGATATAATGTTATAGATGAGCCTTGAAAATCATGGAGGAAGTTGGTTTGTTTAATTTAGTGTGGAAAGTTACAGAAAAAAACCCCCAATTTTTTACAGTTTCATTGGTGAATATAATTAGAAATATAACTGGGAGTTGCTGCTAATACAATACTGTGCTGCAGGGGATGTGGGCTGATGATTAAAACCCTTTGCCCCCCCTCACTGAGTGCTTTGCTGCTCTCCAGGCAGTGACAGGGAAATCTTGTAACTGGAGCTTTTCAGTGGCGCAGAAATCTGAACTCTCTTTTCCTCTCTGTCCCCGCTCAGATGGATCAGACACTGCCTGGGCTGAGTTTATTCTGCCAAACAAAACCAAGCACCTGCCTGAAAGACCGTCAGGAGCCTCAGTGAATTCCTGCTGTAGGGCACAGTCATTATTGTCCTCCTGGCATGGTTTTGATACCTCAAGAATTCCAGATGGTGTTCCCATAAAGCAAACAGCTTTCTGGGTGGTGTCTGCCACCAGAGCTGGAAACCTCAGCAAAAGCTGTGGATGAGGCTGTGGAGTAAGAAACAATTTTTCCAGTTAAACTGGAGGTGAGAGGTGACCCAGCAGCCACAGATGCTCTTGTCCTCTGAATCTCCCTGTCAGAGTCATATGCAGGACTTCTTTCCTTGTTTTATCCCCCGCTTTCCAGCTCCCTTTGGGTCAAAGTGACACTATGGTAAACTCCACTTCGTGCCACTTGCTGTGTGCTGACATGCTCACTGTGAAATAATTGATAGGGCCTGGTGCTAAGCCCATTCATTTTGATTTTGTTAGCTCATTAATGGGCTTCCTTCGTCTTCTGCCTTCACTTTGCAAAGCAGCCTTTTATTTAATTAGCATTGGCTGACCTTTTTTATTTAGCTGATAAAAAGGTTATTTAAGTCCTTAAGAAGAATTACTACAACTACAGTCAACCTGGTAATTGGTGTATTGTTGCAGGGGCTAATTGGGCTCATATTTGGGCTGGGGACAGCTGTGCACATGTGGTACAGGTATGTGGGCGTAAATTAATGTTATTCTTCAGCAAAGGTCAAGGCACAGAGTAAGGAAATAATAAAAGCATTAGCAACCCACTTCATGGCTGGTGGGTGCTCATGAGTGAGATCAGCTCCTCCTTTGAAGCTCTCCCAGCAAATATTCGTGGGGTTTTTTTTCTAAACACAACTAAGATGTAGTCTAGTGAACATTTGGGGTTCCTCCTGATGATGCCTGGCCAGGTAATTGCAGTGATTAATGAAAAACACCAGCAAGCCTGACTGTCCAAAGATGGGTGTCACACTGGGGACCATTGTAGAGATAAAACCAACAGCCCTTGCAGAAGTGAGCAGAGACAGTGGCGGGCAATGGAGTCTCTGTAACTGTGTGAGTATAATTGGGTGTATTCATCCTCACGTGCCAACTTTATTCTTTTTAAGAGGTGTAAACTGCAGATAATAAAACAAATCCTGGTGTTTGCTGCACTTGGAATTGCCATCAATCCCCCAAGCCTGGCAGAGCCTGTTCTGAAAAATGAGAATAGCAGGCATTCATTAAAACTTGATTCAGAGAAGTTCATAGGCTGAGCTGGGTTTTTTGCAAGTTTCCTTTGAGAAAGCCATGGGAGGGTGCTTAAAAGGACTCTTTAGTCAAGGTCTGAACCACAGATCTCTTCTATTTCTTATATGGTCTCCTTTACATTGGGCTATAAACAGTGGGAGTGTTTCACTGGTTTGTCCTGTTCAGAAAAACTTTGAGTTTTCTGAAGGTACCATGGTCTTTAGGGTTCCTTCCAGCCCAAATTCTATCAATAGTCCACGTTCTGTAGAAATTCTGTAGGTTGCCTATCCACACATATCTGCCCAACGTACCAGAAACCTGACCCATAATTAGGTAAAACCTCCAATTATCATTCCCGTACCTTTGGAATGACTGTAATAAAGCATGAGCGCTCTCCCCCTGCCCTTTAGGGTTAAGTGTGCTCAGCCCATCCATCTGGTTTAGTGCTCTCAGGCTGCTGTTTGCAGCACCACCTATCTGCCACTGGTTATGGCCGGGTCCCCACATACCCGGGGACTTTAATGGCCTTTTGTGTCACACATCCTCAAGGATACGGCGCTAATGGGGTTCCAGAGAGCCCTTGGGCAGCGTGGAGCACGATGGATGTGAACTGGCCACTGTTATGGTGATGAATTCCTTTCCATTCCCTTGCTGCCTGTTGATGGATCGGCGTAGGGGAGGTAGAACCTCTTCAGTCTGTCTGGGATTAAATCAGCTTCCCCAGCCCGGCCCCTGCCCCTAAATATTTGTAGGGAGCTCCTTCCATGAGGTTTGGCACAGTTGGGAAAAATAAGGGGAGGGTTTAAATCCCTCCGTTTCATTTTCCCCTTCTCCTCCCACATCTTCCCTGGCCCATTAATTTCCTTTCCATACCAAAGGCATTTTGTTAACAAAAATACAAATGTCACCAGATTTTTATAAATCCTTTCTTTCGCAATTTGAAGGAGAATTTCTGGAAATGCGGGAAAACAAGAGAGTTTAGATAACTTATCTGTTAAATGTAACAAAAACAACAAAATGCTGAGGTTTTTTAAGAAGAAAACCAAAACCAAAACCTGAACAGAAGAATTAATGAGCTGGTTAGCACACAGCTAATTGTGTTTCATGACCTGATGATGTTTTTAACACTCATAGACTACACTGGAGTGATTTGTGATATTTTAAGAAATTTTGGATTTGGTATTGGCCAGGTTGGATGGGGTTTGGAGCAACCTGGGATAGTGGAAGGTGTCCCTGCCCATGGCAGGGGGTGGAAAAAGATCTTTGGAGTCCTTTCCAACCCAAAATGTTCCATGATTCTCTCATGGGGATCTTTTCCAGACAGAGTTTCCCAGTCAGATTGTTACTGGTGTGGGTGCCCCAAGCCTGCCTCATGCCAGGTTTGTGTTCATTCGAATTGCAGAGGCAGAGAGAGCAAAAAATATTGTGTTTGTGTTACAGCCCGAGATGGAATCTTTAACAAGGCTACTCAGGAGAAAGCAAGTTGTTTTTTAACGCTTTACATCAAAAAGCAAAATACCAGGCTGGCTGGAGCGGAGGCAAGCCAGGAAAATTACCATCCCTCTTAACAGATGCTTTCCTTGACTTATTCAGGCATCCGCAAATGATGAGTGTGCTGCTCACTCGGGGCACTGGCTTTTATTTTTATTTTACCTGTTTATAGAGAAACAAAATCTATTCTCTGTAGATAGCAAGGTAACAAAAATCAGAAGCAGAGCTTCTGTTGTTTGCCAAGGCACGGGCACGTTTGACATCCTTTTTGTCTGCATGTTTGATTTTGAGAAAGAAACTTGCTCCAATCAAGTCTTAAAAATCTCTACGAGGCAAAAAAATATTGCACTAGAAAATACATTTTCCTGTCTGCAGTGTTTGGTTCAGTATAATTAACATGAATAATGCAAGACAATTTTCTGATAGTTATTATATTAGAGAGCTTAGCTGACTCATAACTGCCCCCATGACAAAGCCAGAATGCAAATTACTTGGATAGAAATAGCACCAAGCCGGTTTGATTAAAATGTGATACATATTTTGAATTAAAAATATTCAAGGTCTTGCAAAATTACCTTAATGCCACTTCCCTCCCTCCCCCAAGGCCACCGAGGGAATTTGCAGGGTCATTTGGAGACAGCTTTTCCCTTCTCCCTCTGTGGATCCACAGCCTCTGCCATTCATGGAAAATCAGGGTGGCTGATTCTGCTCCTTTTCTGAGCTCAGCTACAGCAGAATAATGATGGAGAATTCCAGCCTCTTTTTGGGAGCCTGGCTGCTTTCTCAGAGTTAGGAAGATAATTGAGCTGACAATAAACAACAAGTCTCTAATCCTCGTTAGCAACCAGAGCCATCTCCATGTCCCCCTCCCCTCAGCCCCTAAAATCTGACGGTGTCTAATCACCCCCAAACTCCTGAAATGCCTGAGAACAAAATGTTTGTTGAGATTGTTTTGAAGAATTTTGTGTGCTCTAAATTTTGGCTGAAGAGGCTGTAAACTTTGAGCACTTGGGTCTAAGAGAGGGTCAGAAAATCCCTTTCAGACTCTATGAGAGGTCCGAAAAGCCTCTCTTAATTTTCCAATTCATACTCCAACTAATTTTCCAATTTTTAATTTTCCAAATTTTCTCAATTTCTTAATTTTCTCTTTTAAAATCCAACTTGTAAAGAGAGGGTCTGCAAACCCTCTCTGAAGGGTGTTTTGCTTCTACATTCCAGGCAGCCTGGGAAGGAGTCTGGATGGAAAAGACAGTTGAAAATTAGAAAGGAGCAGTTATTACAGAGAATTTTCCCAGAACATGGGATTTCTGAGTCAGCTTCAGAACTCCAATGAAGTGGTGCAGGGAGATTCTGTGTCACCCACTCCGGCACATTTGATCTGGAATTCAGACACATTTGCAGGTAAAAGGATTATTTTGGCCGTTCTCTTCCTGGCCTTGAGCAAAGCAGCTGCTTTTGTGTGGATCCTGAGGAGCAGCGTTCGCTCAGGGTCCGACGTGCACGGGGGTGGCATCTGAGGCTCTTCAGTGTTTCTGTGGCATAAACAACCATTTGCATGGATCTGGGGTAAAAACAAACTCTCCGTGCCCATTTTCTGTTTCCAGGCTGGCTCCAGGCTTACTCAGACTTCAAAACCATCTTGAAGGACTCAAGGTCCAACCCTGCTGGACCTCCTGGCATGGCCCTTTATGGGTTTTTGTTTGAAAACACATCCAAACAGAAAAATTGCTCCTTAAATCTGATTTTTGCAGCCAGAGCCCATCCCAAATTTTTAGTGTGGTTTAACTCCTGCTCCCATACTCTCTTCTGCTGTATGAGCTTGTTTTGATGCACTGTGGGGAACAGATCTGTGACAAAATCTCTTTTACCAAGGCTTTTTTCGTTTTATGACCCGGAGACTTGGGTTTTGTCTTTGTATTCCCCACCATTCATTCATTCCACGTGCTTTACTTCTGGCCCTCTTCTTTGTTTCTCCATTTTTTGATACCTGGAGATATGTTTGATAAGGACTGATCAGTTATCACTAATCCACCTCTATCTGCAGGCATGTTCCCTCACTTTTTAATGTGTGCAGCAGAGCATAGCTGTTACTCTTCCTCCCACCACTGCTGGGTATCACTCTGCTCTTTCACAGCTTTCTGAGAAATTTAGCTGAAAAATAATGACAGTATTTCATAGAACACTCCTGAAGAAAAGTATTAGAGTGTGAAAAGCACAGCTCCAGGATGAAGTTAAAAAATAAGGGAGGAAGGGAAGGCCTGGATTGGAACTAAGTGATGCAAGGCGACCAGTGCTGAATAAGGAGATTCCTGCCCCTGCCCAGGTCATCCAAGGAGCTATCCTGGGAATGAGGTGGCCTTTGGGCCTTGAAAATGCTTCTGATTGGGATTGTGCCCCAGGGTGAGCCCCCACCTTGGAGTCACTTTTGTCATCACTGCCACTGCTGCTCGCAGTGAGCTCTTTGTTTTGCCGTCTCCTGGTTATAACATCCAATTCCCTCTGAATCCCATTATGCACTGGAATTAATGCCTTCATTTACGTGCCACTGCTGCTGTTTCTTTTGCGTCTGGCACATGGGTTTGTTTTGAGTACCACAGATGCAGTGATTGAGCTGTTCCCTCACTTTACTACCGCTGTTTGTGGAGGTCTTGAGTCTCTGCTGGGGGACAAATAGGTCCTAAAGACCCTGCTTTTTCCTCTAACCAAACACAGCTCAGTCACTAAAATATTCAGGACTGGAATTTACAGTGGGTAGTGCTGAGTAGATCCCCAGTTTGCCTGAAGGTGACAGAGAAGCATGGAATTGTATAGAGATTAGAAATAGGCCTGGAAAAGGCCTTTAAGATAATCAAATCCAACCAGTGTCAAATCCATCCAGGGATGGGGACTCCACCACAGCCCTGGACAGCCTCTGCACGGGCCTGAAGTATCCAAGGCCAGGTTGGAGGAGCTTTGGAGCAATTTGGGATAGTGGAAGGTGTCCCTGCCCATGGCAGGGGGTGGAATGAGATGGGATTTAAGGTTCCTTCCAACCCAAACCATTCTGTCATTCCATGAAAGAAAACTTCAAAACACAGAAGGGACTTTTCAACTGTTTCAAATCATCACATATGTAAATATTTGTTGTACTTGTGTTCTTCACCGGTTTTCTTGCGTGCCACTTTACTCTCAGTCGTAATTATTCACATTATTAGGAATAAAATCTGTTTGGAAGGTCTCACTTTCCCAGCAGCAGCAATGCCCAGTTATTTCTCTTCCAACCCACACTTTTCTGTCAGTAACCTGCTGATTTTTTTTGTAGCATGGTTTGGTTTTGACCTAAAGGTGTTCCAGTACTTACACAGGTCGTGGGTTTCCCTGTGACCACCAGTGATTCCAGGTGAATTTGCCATGGCTGGGTTGTCTTCCTGCTGTGGCACAGCTGAGGGCTCAGCAGCAGCTCCTGGTTGGAGGATGTGACAAACTTCAAGCTCAAACAAATTATTTCGCGTTGTATAATGAAAGCAGAATGTCAGAGATGCTGTTTGGTTTCCCAGTTACCAGTGGATGTGATGGAGCCTAAACCCTGGCTGTTTATGCATTTCAGAGCTGCATCCTGAGCTAAATTCACTAAACAGACAGTGATAACCACAATTTCATGTATCATGAAACCACGCTTTTTTCCCTGTGCTTTTGTTTGAGGAGATATTTTCTTTGCCGTAATAAATGTTCATTAAAAAACATTGAGCTGCAGGATTCACGGGAGGTGATTTCCTGTAATTGTAAGGATTTCTCGTATAACATTAACAAAAAAAAGAGTGTAATTGGGTACAGGAGGCAGCATTAGATGAGCAGGGTCTGGCAGCAGCCAAGGACTCCTGGAACTGAGAACATGCTTTAGGCAGCCTGGCTTTTTCTGGAGCAGTTCTGCTGAGACTTTTGCTTTGACTGAATTCTTAGTTCTGCTGAAAGGTGGCCGATTGATAGCTCTGAATAATAATAATATACTTAACACTTTTCACTCACAGAACTCAGGGCACTTTCAGCCTTGTCTGGTTTATGGGGGGGTGAATGATGACTGATTTTCTGCAAAGTCATGAAAAGGTGGTCCCAGTTCCTCTCTCACAGGTGCTCATCTGGCTCATGTGCTGCTTCCCACGGTATTGCTGCTCCAGGATGCTGATCCCTCGTGGAATTTTTTCCCTCTGGTTTAGGTGCAGCCCAGAAAATGGGAAGATATTCCCTGTGTGCCCAGCAGCAGCCACTCCATTGACCACTATCTTCCTCATAAATCTTTGGAGCTGGGTCCTGAGGCAACACAGTTTGAGAAATTAAACTCCTGGATAATTTAGGCCTTGGTTCATTGTCACAGAGAAAGTGTTGAAACTGTTCTTCTCGCAATAATGATATGTCTTTGCTCGTGCCACCTCTTCAAAGGTGTTGGATATTCTTTCTTTATTTTGTTGGATATTTTTCTTATTCCAAGACAGTGGAATTGTTTTAGGAGTTGTCCCTCAGAGAAGGGCAGGTAAACTCAAATTAAAATAACTCTACAGGAAGCAGTGTTAGAGCTTGATATACGAGGGGTTTACTTTAGCACAAATTAATACCTGGAAAATACCTGCATATTTTGTGTCCTGCTCAGGGCTTTGGGGATGTCTCCAGGAACCTTTGGGATTGTGCAGATGAACACCAGAGGAGTTAAACAATACATTATTATTAAACTCTTCATTATTTTCATTATGAGAAATACAGAATTGTCCGCCCAGAACTGCCAGAACCCTGCAGCAGCATTTTTATGCATCTGGAAAAAACTAATGGAAAGGGTATTGTTCCAGTGCGTATGCCAAGTGCCAGACTTTTTATAATCTTGTAGCAAGACTTTTCCTATTTTGTTTTATTCCTTAGATATTGCAAAGATGAGTATTTATGGATAGGTCAGCTGCCTTCATGAGAAGGATCCCCATGGAAATTGCTGCTCAAGGTCCCCTCTGGACTGTTAGATTCTTTCCCAAGTGATCCAAAGGGAATTCTTCACATGAAGTTGTAATAAAATTGAGTGAGAGAAAATGGGAAGGGGGCGAAGGCATTTATTGAAGCAGACTGGAAAATAAGAGATCTGGAAAACTGAGCTGCCTCTGGAAGCCACGGAGTCAAATGCCTACAGATGCAGGCACAATAGATTATGGAAATTATTTGGGATAAATTGGCCTGGATGGTCCTGGCAGCACCTGAATGTCACCAGGGCTCATTGATTATGCTCAAAACATGGAACTGTTTGCTTCTCTGCCACATGCATTTTACCACAAGGTGAGGAATGAGCTTGCAAATGATACCTGAATTAATTTGCAGCATTCCCTAGCCCTGGTTTCCTGTGGAAAGGGGAATGGGGAAGCAGAGCACATCCTGCTGCTCTGCTCTGCCTGGGCCCTCAGCCTTGAGGTTTCTCTGCAATCTGTGATTTACTGATGATTTGTGGTGAAAAGCTCTAACAAACACCCAAATGGCAGAAATCTGTCATTTGTAGAGCCACTATCAAGGGTTGGATGTCCAAAATTTGATCAAGGAAATGAAAGCCTGGCATGGATTAAATCCTGCACTCTTTTGACCTTCATCGTGTTTGCCATCTCTTTGTCCTGACTTTGTATTCATATTTCATGGTTATGAATTCCCTGGTTAGAAATGTTTGATCATATTTTCAACTGTTTGTTTTGGTGGAGGAGTTTGACTTAGCACTGAGAGAAAAAGACACCTTTCAGACTGTAAAAAAAAACCACTTGAAACTTTGTCCTCTGGTTCCCACCTACGGCTGCAATTCTGCTGCTTTTGGGGTGTTTTCTGCTTGCTCTGGCTGAGCTCTGCAACTCCTGCTAGATCCCCCTGCCCTTTCTGTTGGGCTGCTGTTGTAGGATGCTGTTATATTTTGCTGGAGTGAATCAAGAGATATTTAATTTAGGAATTTAATTTAGCCCTGCCTTAGGGAATGGGAGTCTGGAGACACCGTGGTGATGTTTGTGGGCTTGTGTTGCCTGTGTCTCTCTCGGCTTCTCAGTCTGATTCCCCCTCAGTGAAAATTTGAGTTCTTCTGCCAAAAGTACACTTATTTTGGGGGGACTAGAAACCCAATGTTGTGTTGGAAAACAGTGTTTCAGCAATAATCCAAATGCACAGTGTAGAGCAGAAGAAGAGCCATCCCACCTCCCTTCCACAGGAACTCTGGTCCTCACTGGAATTTCCTGGGTGGAAGGAATTTCATGCTTAGAAACCAGGACTAAGGTATTTCTTTAGCTGCTGTTCAAGCCAATACATCTTAGCCGCTGACAAATGTGTTGTTTTGAATTATTTAAGTTTGTTTTCTTCGGGGGAAGAAAAATACTCTTAATACACATCTGCAGGTTCAGTGGCAACAATCAGCACAGAGACAAATGTAAAGTCTGGTTAAATGGCTGAAAAGTGAAAGGTGGATAAATTCATATTGAAAGTAGAATACAAGTCTGAGTAGCCAGCCTTTAACCCTTATTCAGAGTGAGTTGCTTAAACCAAATGCAATTCCCTCGCAATTAACATGTGCCAGTTGGATGATAATAATCACTCAGTGATTTGGGGTACACCAGATGGGGGCTTTGTCTGCCTGCCTTCAGTGTCCTGCAGTCACATGGATGTGAAAACTCGTGTTATATCTGAGGGCTGCATCCAAAAATTAAGTTCCTTTATCCCATTTATTCCAATTTCTGCATAATTTAGGCTCAGGAGTGGCGTCAGTGGCGCTGCTAACTCTCTGTGCTCTGCATTCAGATCTGGTTTGTTTGGAACATTTAAAATCACAGCTAGAACTTAAAGATCAATGGCTCAGTTTTAATTTTTGAAATGCTGCTTTAGAAGAGAAATGTTTTCTGTTTTAAGGACTTGGAGCCTTTACTTCTGTAAATCCAGGAGTTCAGAAAACAACTCAGAACGGTTTCATTGCTTTTAGGGGTCGGAACTCCTTTGCTGCTGCCACAGTGTGATATTAATCTGTTGATCTACAGTCTCCTTTGTTTAGAGTGGCTTTTGTTGTTGTTTATTTGGCCTTTTTAACCAGCTGATTTCCTTGGTTAACCATAAAATAACTGTTCCAATGGGAAGAACAAGGAAACTCCAGGGCTCCTTTGGAAGCGCAGGATCAGGGGAGTGGTAAATCTGCTTAATGAGCACAAGTTAACCATTCAATTAGTGTCCTGCAATTAATGTCTGGCTCTGTGTCACAGGGCAGGGACAGAAATCTGCCTCTTAAAAAGCAGAAAATTCTGCTGCAACTGCTTGAAGTTAGTCCTAATTTCTTGGGGCGGGGGACACCACTAAATCTTCAAGTGTTGAAGTCTCCTTTCCATCACACACCAATGTGGGGTTTGGAAGAGTTCCTAAACTGTTTCCCAGGCAATTGGAAAGTATGGACTGATGGCAACTTCAGAAATGTTTAACCAACTTTAAAAACGTGTTTTTCTCCTGCAACACCATGTTGGAGATTTTACAAGAGGCAATGAGAAGATAAACCTTCAGGATCTGATGCTCTGACATCCCCTACAAGGCACTGATGTTGAGCAAAAAAAAAATGGAGAAATGGATGGGTGCATTTTCCTGTTGGTTTGAATAAAATGATGACGTTCTCATGATTAGCAGAGGGTTCCAGAAAACCCTCCGAAGGAAATTGGGGATTGATTTGAAAGCACCATCCCAGTTTTCTGAATTTTGCCCTGCAAATGGCAATCTCAGCTCTGAAGTTCTCAATCTGTTTCTGACATCTGTAGAGCTGTTATCACTTAGTAAAAACCCAACCTTATTTGACCTGGGTTTTAATACGCAGAGCCTGACTTTGCTGTGGTAATTTGTCCTCGAGTTTCATAATTGGAAGAACAAAGCAAAATGTTTTGATTTGACAGAGAGTCAGGTGATAAGCATGTCAAGTGAGTTTTGACTGATGTTTCCTTTTGCTCCCCCAGTGGAATTTAAATGTCTTATTATTCAGTTAAAACGCAGGCAAAAAGCAAAACCTCTCCAGGACTTATTAAGTTTTTTCCTCATTGGTGTGGATTTGATGGAGAGCTCTGAGGTTGCAGCACATGTTCTGTCACGTAGCAAACAATTCTGAAGCTTTTTCTAGGTCAAAACAAGTATTTTCAATAGGGACAGGATAAATTTTTGCTTTTTAGGCATTTAACCCATTGTTCTGGTGTTGGCAAAGACGTGTAAATGACAACAAACCCGAGATAAACAGCCTTGCTGAAAAGAGATTTTTTTACTGTGAAGGTGGAAGTTGTGGCACAACTCATCCCCTCTTCTGCGTGGGCATAGAGCCACGGCAGTGTGGCAGGTGCCTGCTGAGGAAAGCAGTATGTGTGGAAAGTGCTTGTTATCATGGAAAAAAAGATATATTTCAGGATATATTTGCTTAGGGTGGGTTTGAGCTCCTCTGCAGACACACCTGTAGGTGTTGCTGACACGGTAGGATTACAAATGTTGCTGTATCTGGTGCAAAATCCAGGAATCCAGCAATAATGGCTTTTGTTATTTCATATTATTTTCCCTCTACCCACCAGAAGCAGCTAAGAAGTAACCAAGCGTGGTCACAGACCACGCTTTTAATTCCTTTTTGGGTAATGAAGCTTTTCACTTCTTAAAGAACAAACTGGTTTTTTTCCTGGAATGAATCGATTTTCTTTCCAGTTTCATGCTCTGTGGTATTGGGACTAAACTCATATTTCACACGTCTGATGTACATCAGAATGAAACTTTTACCTTGAAGACAACACGTAACCCAAAAAAGAAACCAAAAATCTGAGAAACCTGGGTATTTCTCCTGCCAGCCTTCAATGGCACTTGTGTTTCCTCCACGGCAAGGAATGTGCAGAGAAGAAACAGGCTCTGTGTTTTCCCCATTGGACTAAACTGCCACTTTTCCAGCATTTTTACCCGGTTTTTTCACTTTTGATGAGGGATGAAGTAGTTAAGAATAAATCTACTGGTATGCCTCTGTCTGCTCCAGGAGTAGGATTTTTATTTTTATAGTTTTACCACTATCACTTTCTGG
>VZRV01010021.1:431-11210 GCA_013398115.1 Falcunculus frontatus
CCTGTCCTTCCTGATGCTCCCTGTCCTTCCTGATGCTTCCTGTCCTTCCTGATGCCTCTCCTGCCTGTCCTTCCCGTCCTTCCCATCCTGCCTCTGTTCCTTGCCCTTCCTGTCCTTCCTGATGCTCCCTGCCCTGCCTGTGCTCCCTGCCCTGCCTCTTCCTCCTGTTCTGCCTCTCCTTCCTGATGCTTCTTGCCCTTCCTGATGCTTCCTGCCCTTCCTGATGCTTCCTGCCCCTCCTGCCTGCCCTTCCTGATGCTCCCTGTCCTTCCTGATGCTCCGTGTCCTTCCTGATGCTCCCTGCCCTTCCTGATGCTCCGTGTCCTGCCTGCTCTGCCTTCCCTGCCTGTGTTTCTTGCCCTGCCTGCCCTTCCTGATGCTCCTTGTCCTTCCTGATGCCTCTCCTGCCTGCCATTCCTGATGCTCCCTGTCCTTCCCGATGTTCCCTCTCCTGCTTTCCCTGCCCGTTCCCTGCCCATCCCACCCCCATTTCCCACCCTGCCCAACGCCAGGTGCCTCCAGCTGAGCTTCCCAGAGTTTCCATCCCCAGGGTGAGAACCGACTGTGGGAAAAGGGGATTTTTTTCCCTCTCCCCTCCTCCCGGACATTCCCAGCTGGATCCCGGCTCCTGTTTCCACCTCACCCATTAATTGCGGGCTCGGGAAGTTCGAGCCACTGCGAGGGCTTTTTCCTGGAGCTTGTGTTTGAGCCTGGATGTGAACTCTTCGGAAATCAAGTGAGCTTTTAAGTCAAGTGTAGTTAAACCCGCCTGATTTACCGGCTTAAATTACTCTGAAAGAACAGCCTAATCCTTCTCCTCCCCAAGCCAGGCTTAATGGACCCTTCGCACTTTCCTTAAAGGCCAAACACGTTTTAAGGTCACGGATATCTTTGAAATCACATTTCTTCCTTCCCATCTCTTTTTTTTTTTCCCGTCTCCAATAAGCAGCGCCACTTCCAGAGTTTACAAAATAAATAAATAAAATGAAAAAGTGGTTTCCCGAGATTTTCTTTTTTTTTTTTTTCTTTCTCTCTTTAAAGCGCCCCGGGTCCTCACAACCCGCAAAGAGGAGAGAAACCATCAATCTTTTCCTCCAAAGACTTTTGACAGCTCGGCCTGACTCACTCAGCAAAGAAATTTGGCTTTTGCCACCGAGTTCCTTAACCCAGGGAAGATTTTTAAACTTTAATCCTCGGGTCTCAAGAGTAAAAAGTCGAAATTTCAGGGAGGGGAGAGAAATAGAAGTGAATCTGCCTGGGAGGGGGGTGGGAAAGGAGATTTTTGGGGTTTGTTGGAGCTTGAGTTCTCCCATTTTGCAGCCGGGAAGGGCTGGGAGGCTCCATTCCCGCAGGGAGAAGCCTGGAAACTTTTGTCAGTTCAAGCATCTGTGTGGGTGGGGAGGGTTTGGGAGGGCCACGGAATAAATCTAAAGCTCCTTTAGCAAAGGGGTGAAGAAAATAATAATAACAGTCATTAAAAAAGTACATATTTTCCTAAGTATTTAGTGAATTTTGCTTCTCAAACCCACCAAAAATCGGTTTAATCTCGTCAGATCGATGATTAAAAAGAAAATAATTTGGTTTCTGGTCACTGCTGGCTGGTTTAAAGTGGATATTTGGGGTTCTCAGGCTTTGTCTGGGGTGGCCAATTCCTGCTTTTTGAGGGATGGAGGAGCTGGGATGAAGAGGAAAAATTTGGGATGCAAAACTCTTCCCGGCCGCCCCCAAGAGTTGTCTCTGCTTTTTGCTCACACTTTGAGTTGCGAGAGGAAAAGAAAAATAAAAAGAGGGGGGAATGAAAAGAAGGAAAAAAGAAAAGAAGGAAAAATGAAAAGGGCAAAAAATGAAAAGAGGGAAAAACAAAAAGAAGGGGGAATAAAAAGAGGGGGGAAAAGCGAAAAGAGGTGGAAAAAATAAAGAGAGAGGGGGGAAAAAAGTGAAAAAACCTCTTGTGAAAATAGGGATTTTTTTTTTTCCCACGCATCACGCGGAGGCACAAGGAGGAAAAAAAATCTCCCAGCTCCAGGGAAAAGGCATCACATCCCTGGGATAAATTCCCAAGGTTCCTGAAGGACAGAGAGAGGCAAAAACCATTTGTGGCACAATCCCGGCCCTGCAGCTTTAAACCGCGGCTCAAATGAGCCGGGAATGGGAGGAAACGGAGCCCTCGGAGGCCGCGTCACGCCCGGCGCCCCGGAATTGGCTTTTTTTTTTCCCGTTTTCCCCTGATTTTTAACCATTTCCTGGGAATCCCTGGCACAACATGGCGCCCGGGAAAAATCTGGGAATGGGAGAGGGAAATGAGAAATCCCGGCCTTGGTTCTGTGAGCGGATCCCAACCGAGCCCTGCGCGGTTCTGGGCTATTAAATTATTAAATTATAAATATTTTACAGCCCAGGAGGGGAAATTGTTCCTTGGCAGGGCAGGAAAAGTGGCCCCGATTCTCCGTGATCCCGATATTTTTTGGTGCTCCAAGGTTATGATTATTAACCTGGAACTTGGTTTAGGAAGAGGGATCAGAGCTCGGCGTCGTTTCTCGTGCGAGGATTTTTCCATCAGAGCTTTTTTATCCCTCGGGGATTTATCTGGGCTGGTCGTGGCTGTGCACACAGGTGGACAAAATACAAAATATTAAAAAATAATTTAAAATAAATTCTAAAATGGAAAAAATAAAATACGTAATGTATAATGCATAAAATAGAACATATAAAATGTAGTATTTAAGATATAAAATATCGGCTATCAAATATAGGATATCAAATATAGAACATCAAATATAAAAATATTAATGAATATAAAATATAAAATATAAAATCCACGCTCTGCTTCTTCAGCACCCACCCCCTTTTTTCCCCTTTTTTTGGGGGGGTTCCTTTTCCAGCTTTTCCACCCTTTTCTCCAAATCCAAAATCCCCCTCTCCTTCCCTCCGGAGGGGACCTTCCCTTCCTCCTCCTCCTCCTCCTCCTCTTCCTCCTCCTCCTTCTCAACCCCAACATTTCCAGCCTGACAAGGCCCTTCCCAGCGCCATAAAACTTTTATTGCCCCTTGCTGCTTTAATATAAGTTTTCTTAGGGCTTTAGAGCATAAAAGGCGAATTATTCACGGCCTTCTCCCATCTGCCTTCGCTGCTGGCCCAGGGTTGTTCCCCCTTTTCGCTCACGCTGATGATGTGGCGTTTGCTGGGGGCTTTTTCCCCCCTTTCCATAAAAATTTGGGATTCCTGGGAAGGTTCAGGTTGGGATTCGTGTGCGCACGTGGGACATGCACCCGTATTTCAGCAATAATTCAATTATTTTAGCCCAAATTAAATAAAATATCAATTCTTGATTTCATTCCTCTTCACTTCCCGAGGCCCCGGATGGAAATTCTGGGCTGTTTTTAAATTTTCTTCTCTCTCTCTTTTTTTTTTTCCCCCCTCTCCTTGTTTTTATAATTTTTTTTTTTTTTTTGGCTTGATTAATCCTTTTTCCTTTGTTTTCATTCCCTCTCCAATGGCAGCCCAGCCCCGGCGCCACGTGACCCCTCTTTGTGGGCTCCTGAATTCCCAGGATTTCACCCCAAACAGGGACTCAATCCCTCTCCCTGCTCTCTTCCCATCTCCCCCTTTCCTCTCCTTCCACAGGCTCTGGTTTGTTTTTTTTTTTCTCCCTTCAAATCCTGCAGTTTTCACCTCAAAACCCGACGGATAGGACGAGATAAAAATCCAGAACAGAAAGTTTATTCAGGAATTGTTCACCAGACAACCCTTGAAGCGAGGAAAGAAAAGAACTACTGTAAGAACAAAGAAAGAGCTCCAAAGAGGAGGGGCGGGAGGGGAGGGATTCGCTATTAATTCTTCTAATTCAGGACTAAACAATTACAGTCTGGTTCTGCTCTCATGCCTCCAGTAGAACTAATTACATTATTCATAAGTACCAAGGTAACATAAAACTACTGGTTCTCCCTAAATTACAATAACTAAAATAAGCTCGTGGTACAATGACAAGGGGAGCACAATGTTCTTTTTTTTTTTTCCTGGGGTTTTTTTTTTCTCTTTTTTTTTTTTTTTTCGGACCGAGGAAATACAAAAAAAAAAAAAGTACCGTTTGATTCTTATTTTTTTTTCGTCCGTTTGTTGGTTTACCTTGCTTTTCCCTCATATAAATACATCGGATCGGGGATAAATAATACAAAAAAAAACAAAAAAAAGGAAAATATTTTCAACTGGCTATAACCAATAAATATATATGAATGTTCACCAGAACACACACCTAACTGAAGGGCGCCTCGACGGAGCTGAGAGCCCTTCAAAGTCGTTTTTTTTTTCTTCTTTTTAATTTTTTTTTTTAATACCCATTATATGTAAACTCTAAGTGCAACAAAGATGTCCAGGCAGGAAAGCATCAGCAAATCCCAGGGATCCGCTCGCTTCTGCTTCCGTGGGAGGACATTCCCTCTGTTCAAATATACCCTGTTTTCACGTAAGCTCAAGAGGAGAGGAGGAAAGAAGCGCAGGAACTTCTCCGATTGCTTTTTTTTTTCTGGTCGTGAGCCCTAAGAAAAACATCCCCCCAAAAAAACCACCCCCCAAATGGAGATTTCACATCAGCAGGGGCAAAGGAAGGGAAATATTCAGACCTGGCAACTCTTTCTTCCTCTCTTTGGAATTCTGGGAGGGGGAAAGGGGAGTTTGGGAATTCCCAAAACTGATTTCCCCGACCCTTTGTGGTTCTTAGACCTCTTTTATCCCAATTTTTTTCACTGTTGTTATTGTGGAGAGGAGGAGCAGGGCCTGGAGGGACGAGCGTGGCTCCCAGGCGTTGGCAGGTGTGGATATTTGCAGTTCTTGGGGTGGGCCCGGTGGGAATTTACCCGGTGGGAAAGCAGTTTTCTCCTTTTTCCAGCGGATTTATCCTTTTTCCAGCGGAAAAGGACAACCCTTCCTCTGAAGGCTGGGAAGGAAAGCCCAGGTGGATCTGGAGAAGGAGTCGGAAGAGGGGGGAGTTTCCTGGTGGATCTCTTTGGGGTTTTGTGGATGCAGAGACCCCAAAACGTGGCTGGTGGACTCTTCTCCTTCCCAGCATCCAGCAATGACCGGCGACGATCCGAACGTGGCTCGGAAACGACGGATTCAGCCACTCAAACCCTGCTGGATTCCCACAAAACCACCCCAAGCCCGTTTCAGAAGCATTTGTGTCAAAACCCAGGAGGTTCCCCCCTTCCAAAACCACCAAAAACGCTTGGATCTTGTGCTTAACAAACCCCAAAACCCCCGAGCACAACAACCCCGCCAAACCCCCAACAGCGAGGACAGAAAGAAACCAACTCAACACCAAGGTCTCCAAAACCCATCCTGCCATTTTTCCCCCCCCCCGGTGACCCAACAGCTTCCCCTCTCACAGATGGGTGAGCTTGGGCGCCTCTTGGATTCTGCCCTGAGAAGTCGCGTGGTGCGACGAGAGCTCCGTGTAGGTGGGGTGGCTCTCGCACGGTCCGTGGGGCTGGCCCGGGGCCACCCCGCCGTAGTCCATGCCACCGGCCTGGTGATGCGCCAGGTGGTTGAGGCCGTAGAGGGATGGACCAGAGGCGGCCATAGAATCCACAAAGTTCCCTCCCACGTACGCGGGACTGCCCTGCATGCCGGGGGTGCCGTAGGTCACCCCGTTGCCCTGAAGCACGTGCGGCTCGTACTCGGCCGGGGCGGCGGCGGCGGCGGCGTATTTCTGCTGGGTGGGGCAACCCTTGAGGGCCGGCTGGTAGCTCGTGGTGGCCACGGCGTAGGCGTTTTGGTGGGGTTTGCTGAAAGAAGGCGGCGACGGCGCCTCGTAGCCGCCGCTCATGGGGTGCAAGGCGTTGAGGAAACCGGCCGAAGCCTGCATGGGCTGAGGGGGGCTGCCCGTGGGAGAAGGGCCTCCGGAGGAAGAGCCCATGCCTTTGGATTTCTGATCTTTTTTGTACTTCATCCTCCTGTTCTGGAACCAGATCTTGATCTGCCGCTCGCTGAGGTTCAGCAGGTTGGCCATCTCCACGCGCCGCGGCCGGCACAGGTAGCGGTTGAAGTGGAATTCCTTCTCCAGCTCCACCAGCTGAGCGCTGGTGTAGGCGGTGCGGGCCCTCTTGGAGGCTGAGGAGCCTGGGGGGCTTTTCTCGCCGCTGCTGCAGGTTTCTGCCGGCCCCGGAATGAAATAAAAGAGAATTACTTACATGCAGAAATTGAATGCATCGGTTCTTAATAAATCCTTGCAGCAGGCACCCGAGTCGGAGCCCCCCCTCTTTCCCCTCGCCCCTCCGCATTAGCCTGCACTCCATAATCGTGTCATTTATTAAGAGTTCTGTTCTCCAAAGCTGCCCCTGCTTTATGAAAATTTGATCATGTCATGTAGAAAAGGATTCCAGGGCCATTTATTGAGGAGTCGATTATTTCCAACAGATAATTTTAGAGAAAATAATGTTTGGCACTGGGGGGCGGCCGCCGCTGCAGGGCCAATTAATGCGAGCACGGGGCAGGGTCGGGAGGGGTTTGGTTTGCACACAGGTGCAACACCAATATTTGCCTCTGTACCCACCTTTCTGAGAGATAAACACCATAAATTACATTAATGGGGGACGAAGCGCGCACCACGAAGTTTACGGGAATGAATTTGTCAAAACTGTGACCAATCCAAACGGATTTTTTGGGTTTTAGCTGGTGGGATGTGTGGAGAAGGTGGATGTGGTGCTGCCTCTGCTCTCTCTGTGCACACAAACAGAGAGGTGGGAAGGGACCAAACCAAATTTTGGCAGTGGATGGAGCAGTTGGGAGAACATTTTCCCATTTTTTGTGTCCTCCCAGCCGGACCTCAGCCTGGTCCAAGCCCCTGGCTGCATTTCCCTGAGGTTGTGTTGACAATAAACCGAGTGTGCCCAGCCAGGGCTGTGGGATGGGCAGTGCCCAGTGCCAGGATCCTCTCCGGAGTCTTGCAGGATCCTCTCCAGAGTCTTGCAGCATCCTCTCCTTACTCCTTTACCTCCAAACAAAACCTCTCTGCCCAGTGACTCCACCACTTTTGTGACTTCACATCAGCAGAGGCGAAGGAAGGGAAATACTCAGACCTGGCAACTCTTCCTCTCTTTGGACTATTGGGGACGGGGAAAAAGGGGAATTTAAACATCCCCAAACCTGATTTCTCCAACCCTTTGTGATTCTTAGACCTCTTTCACCCCAATTTTTTTTCCATTCCGTTGTTATTTCAGCGGCGCCTGGAGGCACGAGCGCGTCACCGAGGCCGCCCGAGGTACCTGCGCTGGGCGAGCTGTTCTTCTGCTTGGAATTCTGCCTCGACTCCTTCATCCAGGGGAAGATCTGCTTGGAGAGGCTGGCGCTGGCGCTGAGATTGGCTTTGCCAGTGCCACTTTTACCACCTCCACCTTGGCCGTTGCCTCCACCCCCGGCGCTGGTGGCGGCGGCGTTGGCGTTGGGCGATCCCGGCGGCTCCGGTGGCAAACTGGGCCGCATGCAGCTCCCGTTGAGCTCTTTATTTTTGCCGTGCGGGGTCGCGTTGCCGAGAGACTGCAAGGAGCAGGCGGACCTCTGGAAGTCGTTCTCCATGTGGGAAGCAGCCTGGAAAGGCTGCTGGGGACCCTCGTAGCCGAAGCCATTGGCGCTGCCGTAGGAGTAACCCCCGAAGAGCGTGGAGCTGTCGTAGTACGTGGTCTTCTGCATCTCTGGGGAACCCCGCGAGGATTTTTCCGGCTACCAGGGTCTTGACACCCCTATGGCAGAACATTGGCACCCCAAGGCCACGTGACAGCCCCTCTCCAGCTGTCTGGTGGGAGCTGACCTGAAAGGTTAGGAGAAAACACACAATAATAGTACCCGGCCTAGGAATCCATCTTGGGGCCTGAAAGGCCCATGACATGAATAGGGTCCCGCAGAACAGGGGGAACAGATGCTGCCAGCAGATTTTACCCCGTGGAGGCTCGGCAAATGGGGCAGGGTGAAAGAGTGGAGCTGATTTTCAGGAATTTTGGGGCGGCTGCGTCCTTTTTTCCTCCCCTGGTTTCGCTCTGTCGGTCCCCGTGCATTTATTCATTCTGTATTTATCCCTGTGCGCACTAAAACACCCAAATCCCCCACCAAATGCTTGCACATCCCTGTGGATGTGCATCACTCACACATCGACACACCCAGGCTCCAGAAAAACCCCAAATTGTCACAAATATCAGAGCGCAGAACGGAGAATTATCGGCCACAAACATAAAAGGAATGAAAGTCTCGTTATCGCTATTTAAATCAGCCCCTCGCACACGGAGCAGCCCCCCAAAAAAACCTTCTGCCGGCAGAAATTCAAAGTTTATTGTCAGGCCTGTGCCTGGTTTGTTTGCTTTTGAGCTGCAGACAGAGAATATCCGTGTTTTTTCTCCAGGTAACGCTGTCCTGGCACACTTGGCTTCCTTTGCTGTTTACACAGGAACTCTCAACGCCTCTGGAATTCAGGGCAAAGATTTCCAGCAGATTGGAGCAGGGGCTCCAATTCAAGAATGTGCTTCCCTTGGCCTGCTCTGACTCTCTCCCTGTCCCTCTCTGGGAGCGCAGGTTGGATTTAGCAAATAAATCCCTTTTTTTCTGCCTGGTTTTGTGTTCCTCATCCCGAACCCGGAGCTGCCACTGGGAAGATGCTGATTCTAAACCCCCCGGATTTTAATTGCTGTTGTTATTTTTTTTTTTCCCCCTCTCTCGGAAAACAAACGTTTCATGAGGCCATTTGCTCCTCACTTTCCACCCCTCGGATTTTCCAGCTTTCCTCCCTCAATCCAAGCTCAAAAAGTCTAAAAAACCCCAGTCCAAAGCTTAAAATCCCAAAATAAAACCATCCTTTTTTTTCCCTTTCTCTCTCTGACATTTTTCTTAATTTTCTTCATCTCTTTCTTTTCTCTTTTGCTTTTCTCCAAGCAGAAACTTTCCCCTCCGTAAAGACAGAGTAGAAACGCCCCGAAAAAAGGCAAAAACTGCCTTTGGAAATAATCAGCACACGGATTTTTAAAAGGCAGAGCCTCCTCTCTGCAGCCCGGACTTCGCAAGGAGCCACCGAGCATTTTGTTTGGGCACTGATATCCACTGTATATTTAATCGTATCTCGTGTATATTCAATTTTATCTGGGCTCTTTCATTCGGCAAAACAAAACAAAACAAACCCCTCGCAGATAAAGCCCAACGCGATATTTTTAAGTGCCGGGGTTTAACAGAAGCCGCAGCTCGACAATAAATAACATTTTTTTTTCCCCCCTTTCCCTGGCTGCTGTTTTTATGTCACGTCACATGAAAGCTCCGTTTACTTTACCCCAGCCTCAGAGCGTCCACGAAGGGACTGCTTGGCTTTTTTTTTTTTTTTTTTTTTTTGACCCTGATTAAATCCTTCCCGCATTCCCAAATCCGCATCGGATCTTCCTCGGAGATGCGTTATTGTCTGCGAGGAGGACGAGATCCTCGCTGGGAGTTATTCTCCTCTGCCTCCCTGGCCATGATAAATATGTCTTATTAAAAAGTAGCCTTCCACTCCCCGAGCCGTGAATTAATTCATTAACAAACAGCAGCGCCTTTTTATTATGAATAGGTTGGCTGGAAATATCTGCGAGGGGCAGAGGTGGGAATTTCTCCAAGGCCTGGTAGAGATTTCTTTAAAAAAAAAAATTTAAAAAATAAATTAAAACCCCCGAACCAAAACAACAAAACCAACCCGAAGCGGAACCTTGCGAAGCTCGGCGAAAAGCGGCTAAAAATAACAGCGAGGATTTGGTTTGTTTTGTTTTGTTTGGAAATGTCCATAAAATAAATTTACAACCCCCTTCGCCCGTGAGCTGCCTCGCTCGTGGCTTCCACAGCTTCGCTTTGTACCTCATCTCTCAGCGCCTCACAAATGCCGCTCATTTATCTTCGCCCAGGACGGCCGCAATCCTAATTATTTACTCCAAGGAATTGCTTAGGAAAAAAAAAAAAAAAATCCCGGGCAGAATAATAAATATTCGATGATCTCCTGTTCCAATTAAAGCCGGGCGGGAGCCGCGGCTCCAGCCCGCTCCAAGTTTCACTTTGCGAGCGATTCCCCACAAACTCTTTGCCTGCAACTTTGGAGGGCGAGGATTTAAGGGCCATTTAAATTTAAAAATAAATTTCAAAACCAAAAAAAAAAAAAAAATAGGAATCGGGGAAAGGTGTCCGAGGGAAAGGGTTGAGGAGAGGATGAGGATGCTCCGGGAAAAAAAAAAATAGAAATCAGGCGGTCGGAGGAAAGAGATAAAAGGAAGCTGAAGCAGAGGGATTCTGCTGGAAAGGCGGCCCCTCCATGTTGGAAATCCGAAATTCCCAACCTGAGCGTGTTTCTGGGGAAGAGCAGCGCCTTTCCCCCTCCCCCGCCCCTTCTCCAGGTCCATTTCCCCCAGCCGCAGCAGCCAGGCAGAGCCCCGCGTTTAATTCCGATTATTATTAATACTAAATATTCCAACCATGCCCTTTAACAATAGGTCGGCCGCTCAGAAACGAGCTCAAAGCCCCAACGCCTTTTNAAAAGGGCTCTGGGTGAGGGCTGCAAAAGAGGCTCTGCGTGGAAGGAAGCTTAAAGCTTGTGAACTCTTCTTGAACCGAGATTGGAGTCATATGGTCATAAATCATTGGGACATATACTCCGCCATTCACAAAGTGATAGCCTATTTGAGTCCGGCTTACCTTAGTCTCTGACGAGCCAAGCACAGGCAGACATAATATATTTTCACATCCAGCATCCACGCAATCAATAAGCGAGGAATGACCCCCTCCCCTCCC
>VZRV01010026.1:0-42386 GCA_013398115.1 Falcunculus frontatus
GGCTGGGGGCCAACCTGCTGGAAGACAGCTCTGCAGAGGGGGACCTGAGGGTCCTGGTGGACAGCAAGCTGTCCATGAGTCAGCAGTTTGCCCAAGAAGGCCAAGGGAATCCTGAGGAGCATTAGTAAAAGCACTTCCCGCAGAGCAAGGGAGGTTATCCTGCCCCTCTACTCAGCCCTGGTGAGGCCACATCTGGAGGGCTGTGTCCAGTTCTGGGCTCCTCTCAGTAAAAAAAAAGACATGGAGCTCCCGGGGCACGTCCAGCAGAAGGCTGCAAAGATGATTAAGGGACTGGAGCATTTTTCAGATAAGGAAAGGATTAGAGAGTTGAGCCTGTTCAGCCTCAATAAAAGATGACTGAGAGCAGACCTCATCAATATACATAAATGTCTGAAGAGAGTGTGTCAAGAGGATGGAACCAGGCTCTGCTCAGTGGTGCTGAGCAATAGGACAGGAGGCAATGGGCAGAAATTGATGCACAGGAAGTTCCACCTGAACATGAGGAAGAACTTCTTTACTGTGTGAGTGACCAGGCTCTGGAACAGAGAGGTTGTGGAGTCTTCTCACTGGAGATATTCAAGAACCATCTGGGCGCAATCCTGTGCCATGTGCCCTAGGATGACTCTGCTTGAGCAGGGAGTTTGGACCGGATGACCCACTGTGGTCCCTTCCAGCCTGGCTCATTCTGCAATTTGAGTAAAGGAGGTTTATTATTTAGTAGTAGAAGCAGGCCTTGTTCACGTTGTCCTCATATCGAGGGATGTCCTGCTCACCCATGAAATAAGACAGCCGTAAGTATATACCAAAACCAGCATATGCTATGAGCTTTTCTGCATTCTGCACAAACAAGCATCATGCAAACCTCTTCATTTTGCTACTTCATACAACAAATAAAAGGCACGGTAATTTTGCAGTGAAAAATCACTCTCTATGTAAAGAAATGCCCAGACCTAGAGATCAACATACTATCATAATCAGCATAACAAAGGCAGCACGAGAGAAAGCAACTCAACTTCTAATCACGTTTTAGCTAACAGGTTGGTAGACACAACCATATGGAACAAGTAACGCCTCTTATCTGAATGAATGGAAGGCACTTCAGCTGTGTGTTTGCTATTCTTAAATTATTAAGATTATGGGCACACTATCTACTTGAGAACAATGTAAGAAAACTAGAACATTGCAACTTCCAAAACTCAAATATGTTCAAACACAAGGTCTCTAACATGCTTTAACTGTCCTATTCTAAAAACTTCCCAAAGAAAAAAGATAAATAATTAAAATTCAGTTGTAGTTCTAACAACAATGTATTTTAAAAATATAACTGAAGGTAAAAGACTGAAAAAGACTGAATATCAGAAAATAATCAGTGACAAAAATGAAACCTTGCATCACAGGGCTTATGACAACTCTACTATGCGACCCCTTCCTTCTCCAGTCTTCCTTCCATGTATTTAATCATCTGTTAGCAGAAATTTTTGTGGAATTGGCTGTCAAAAAGAAATAGTGAGGATGATCATGTTTTCACAGAAGCAATGTTAATAATGCATGAGGAAATGCAAAATATTTAGTTGCAATTTTCTGAGCTATTTAGCAAAATATTCACTAATCTTTTGCTTCATATACGGTATTTGGGTAAAAATAAAATCTCTCTCCCAAATCCCTTCTACCTAATCAGATAAATTCCTAATATGAATTAAGCAAGTAATTATTCTTTTAACTGATTCCATATTTTTTCCCTTTTGAAAAGGAGCTATTTTTTCTTTACTTTACCAACCAAATCTCTGAGTGGAACAGTCCTTCGGTAACACTCCCTACGACTCCCATCACATTTGCAGGACCTGGTCTTCCTTGTGCAGTTTAACCTTGCCAGTATCTATTAAAGGAACAACATAGCATGGATCAAGCAATCCAGAGGTTTTCTGAAGCGTGTGGGCCACAAGTTCATGACACAAATTATTAAGGAGCTGTTGAAGGGAAGACTTTCTGTTGGATCCCATACTTACACACAAGGACGAGGAGATCAGGGATATAAAAGCTGGAGACAACCTTAGCTGCAGTTACCACAAGATGGTGGAATTCTACATCCTGAGAGGAGGTAAAAAAGCAAAAAGTGGGATCATAAGCCCATACTTCAGTAGAGGAGACTCTGCCCTGTTCAGGGACCTGCTTGGAAGAATCACACGGCAGATGGCTGTAGAGAGAACAGTCCAGGAAAACTTAATTGTCAGGGATGTCCTCCTTCAACCTTAAGAACAGCACATGCCAAACACCATGAAAATGAGCAAACATGGTAGAAGACCTAAATGGCTGAACAAGCAGCAGCTGGCACAACTCAAACACAAAAACAAAGCATACAGGAGATGGAACATACATACTGGGATGAATATTAAGACATTGTCCAAATATGCACGGACAGGGTTAGGGAAGCCAAAACCCAGCCGAACTTGAACACAGCAAGTGATCTGAAGGGCATCAGGTACATCAGCAGCAAAGGGAAGATCAGGGAATGTATGAGCCTAGTGCTGAAAGGAAACTTCATCATACAAGACAGATAAAGGACAGGATCGTCAATTCTTTCTTTGCCTCGGTCTTTACTGGTGAGACAAACCTTCAGCAATCCCACATCTATAAAATCAGTGTGAGGTAGAGCAGGATCAAGTTTGGGAATACTGAAACAAACTGTACATAATATTTGTACAAAATGTACATAGCATGTACACAAGTCTATGGGCCCTGAAGGGATGGACTCATGGGTGCTAATGGAGCTGCTTAATCTCACAGCAAGGCCACTCACAGTAATATGTGAAGGGGAGTAGAGATCACAGCAGGGTCTCAAGGACCTCAGCAAACAAAATGCCACCATTCTCTTTAAGAATAGCACAAACAAGGATTCATGGAATTACAAGTTGGTCAGCCTCCTATCAGTCAGCAAAAAGAGTTACACCATGTGCCACACTACAGGCTGACGGCCAAGGATCTGCAGAGCTTTGCAGAAAAGAACCCAGGCATTGTAGTGGACACCATGCTGAACATGAGCCAACAGTGAGTACTCGCCGCAAAAGAGGCCAAGACCATTAGGAAGCATTTTACTAGAAAATCAAGGGAGGTCACTGTTCCTCTTTAGGCAGCACTGGTGATATCCTTCTGGAGTCCTCAATACAGTTTTGGGCTCCCCAGTATAAGAAAGACACAGACTTACTGCAGTGCACCTAGCAGAGGGTCTGAAAGGTGATTAAGGATTTGAAGCATATGAAATATGAGCAGATACTGAGAGAGCTGGGACTGTTCAGCCCATAGAGGAGAATGCTCAGGGGCTTTTATCTATTTCTAGACATTTCTGATGGGAAGAAGTGCAGAAAATTGAGCCTAATTCATTTAAGTGGCAAACAGTCAACAGACAAAAGTTAATGGATACAAATACAAGGAAACTAATTTAAAAGTATTAAGAACTTATTTTACTTATAGGATAATCGATGACTGGAACAGGTTGTCCAGAGCAGTTGTGAAGACTCCACCTCCACCTTTACAGATGTTCAAAACCCAACCAGACAATCTCCTGAAGAACCTGCTCTAGCTGACCCTGCACTGAGATGAGAGGTTGCACTACATGATCTCTAATGGAGTCTTCTGACCTTAAATATTATGTGAATCTGTAATTTGATTTATGGGAAAGCATAAATGGTTTTGCTCGAGTTATTTGTATTCAACAGATATTTATACATCACTAGTGTTAAAAATACATACACACATTTTCAAATATTGTCATGCACATTATTTTTCTGTTGTTTTTTGAGACTCTGAAAGCATCATGTGAACAAAACACTGCTCTTGATAGCGTGATCTTAATGAAATAATTGCACAAAAATATTTCTTTGACAACAAAATATTCACAAGCATTGGGAGATATCTTGAATTTAACCAGAGCATGAGTTTTGAATACAGAGGGTTTGCACATTCATTCATGTTTGTACCAGAACAGCAGAAGAACTGGAAAGAAATCTTTTGTAGGGAAAAATTTAGGTAAATGTTGAAAACCAAAGGCTTACAAGACGGAATGGAGGTGCATATGAGAAAAATTGCAAGATAAAATTTGAACTCCTGTACTCAAGATGTCAACTAAGCCTTATAAATTATGCATATATTTTTACCTTAAGACAACTTTGGAACACTGAAGAAACAATGCATCACAGGGAACTTACTTAAGAGAAGCCCTATCATATTGAGCCAAACAGCTCATTTTTTTCCGACAGCACAGGGTTTTTTTCTGCACTAGTTTTTCTGGTGTCTGAGAGTTTTTAAAACAGTGTTGTAGTTTCCGAAGAAGACCAACAACAGTAGAAATGAGAAAATTAGAGCTAAAAGTAGCCAAACACATTATAATTTGCACTCCTGCTGTTGTAAAATACAGAGAGAGAAACCTGAGAGACAGTAAGCTATTACTACCAGTGCATTTCATGTACCTGGCAGCAGTATTACTCTCACCATTCCTAAGCACTGGGTCTGAGTATTGCTTCATGTCTGCCTCCTACCCCCTTCAACTGGTTTTTTTCAGTCCTTCCTTGAACTAGTACTAATGTAGTCAGATCAGAAAGTTAATAACAATTAAAACTAACATAGCAAAAGAATGCCTGGATGCACAAGCAGCAGACTGCATGAAAGTGGTGAAAACACATGGCTAGGGAAAGGGGCTTAGCAAGGCTACCTTCTTCAGTACCTGAAGTGGTTCTCCCAGAGTCATCATTGTTATGCTTCAATTTATACTGCAGAGTAGTATTTCTTCAAACAATAACTAACCTAGCTGTTCCAGAACAAAGGTAGCTGAGAAAGCACTTCATATTGATCTAGAAAGGATAAAAAGCTCATGTTATCCATATCATTTACATTTTCAGGGAAAGCAAAATTTAGTCACTCAGTAGTACCCAGAGTATTTTTTTTTAATTCACTTGCCCATGTAAACTGAAGTTGCCAAAGGAATTTTAATACTGCAAACTGAAAGTAAGGTGCACAATCTCTCCTAAAAGATAAACGTGCAAAGAACCAAGAACCTCTGGCTTGCTTCAAGATTAGAATGTTTTGCAGGGAAAAAAAAAAGAAAAAAGAAACAAGAAAACCACTGTTCTTCTACTTTTAAAAAAATTAGCCTTTCTAAAAGGTTTTTCATAATTTCCATTAGCAACAAATGTGAAAGCTGAGCTGCATCTCCTCCAAAATTGCAAACTTACACCTTATTGGTTTGCATTTAGCTATTTAGCAATATTGCCTTCCTGACGTCAGCTTAATCCCATAATTAACAGTTTCATATTATTAATATATCATTAATAATCAATAATCGAATCTTCTGATTTAGAGTGTTTTGCCACCCAATCTTTTCACATTATTGGTTCACAGAGAAAAATTGGTTCACAGAGAAAAATAGCTACTTTTTTGCTTCTGAATTTTTCTGAGCTCTGCTCAAGCCACCACCAACAGATTCACCTCGATTCTCTCAAGTTCAATGACTGTAATGAACCCAGTTCGAGATCAGGATTCTTTGTCCATAAAGACCATTGGTCAGACTGAGCTTTCCTTTGTAAAGTAAATCTAATTTACCCTTTTTCTACAGTGCTGACATATACCTTAAAGCAAGACAACCAGAACAGTCCTATGGTCAAGATTATCCTGTAATTTTAAAAAATCACCACTTTAAATTTACAGAAAGAAGTTAGAAAAGAAAAAGGGAAAAGATCTTTCAAAAACAGCTGTAGCATGTAAAAGAAATTAGCATGAATGACTGTAGGGAAAATATAACCAATAGGCTTTGAAGAAATCTGGCTTGGGTCACTGAAAAGAAAACAGAGGCAGATGCTAGGCTGCCTAGCCCAGGTCACTGCAGGGAGAACAACAGCTGGTTATGTGAGTCTTGCCCAGGACCCAGAGTTGGTGCTTGATTCTGCTGTGCAATTATTCAATACTTCCTTGATGATTTTAGTATAGGAGAAAAACTGAAAATGAAGATGGACTTTTTTTTTTTTTTGGGGTGGAGCTATGACAAATTGAACCATTTATTTAGTAACAATACTTCTCTTCTGTGTACATCAAAAAAAAGAGTTCAAATGTGGACTGGCTACACAGATCTACCTCTGAAACATAAGTAAGAGGTTTTTAAAGTGTTCTCCCAAGTTATCAATATTTTAACAGCTCTCTTAAAAGCTGTTTCATAATAGTGCAGATACTTTCAAGACTGTCTATATTCACTCTATATTAACTGTAGAATATTTTAAGACATTTTATTTTCATATTCAAACAGGGGTCAGAAGAGAGAGTGTCCTCTGATCATTGTATCCACAATCACTTTTAGCTGAGAGTTAAAAAGTTCCTTTTTATAACCCACCAACCAACATTCAATTCAACTTAAGGGAGTTGTTGTTCATCCACCCAAGGCTTTTATTAAAACCTCTACCCTTGTAATTTCTGGATTATGTTACAGAAAACTGAACTCACATTACACATCCTGGTAAGCAGAAGAGTTTTTAAAGTGAATTTTTCCATGATTGCCCAGCTCCCCATTTCATGACTCATGCATTCCTTCCAATCATATTATTCATCACTCCTTTTCATGAAGACAAGAAATTATAAATGATTACCATCTTGATTTGTCTGAGCACAGAAAAAAGTATCTTTAGAATCAATGGACAACTCTACTCAATAGATCAGCTAGTCATTCAAAATATGTTTCACTAAAAATGCAGAATATGCCTTCAGATGTGCCCATAGTTTTACTAATTGTCCCAAGAATGTATAGCATGCACATGCATACAATAAAGGCTCTAAGAAAGAATCTTAAGAATAGTACTTCTTTAAGGTGATTAAAGAGACACAAAAGATTAATATTTTTTGAAGTTGTTACCAAAATAAACTTCTTAATTCCAAGCTATTTTGACATTCACTCCCAGGTAGCACAAGTATTTATTAAGAACAAGTACGCATAGAAAGGCAAATAAAACTCTTCAGAAACTGCGAAAGAAAACGTTAAGAAAATTTTTTCTTTTGAACCAACTAAAAAAAGAGATAGCTTAGACAGATCAGGGCAAGGAGTTTCCTAGAAGAGAAACAAAACCAAACTATAGAAAATGAACTGTAGAGAAACAGAAAAAAAGTGAAAGAAGTAAATTGAGAAGTTTAAATCATATGAACTTCACACTGAAGCTTGCTATACAAAAGTTAAGTTTTGTAGTACTAATCTAAACGTTTTTGTATGAAATGTTGGAAGTGAGGTAAATATGTTTAAATGGGACTGTTCCAGATGCCTTGGATCTTTTAAAACTCTGGTCAGCTGAAACATGGCACTAACTACACACATACCCGGACATATAGAAACATGAGAATTAATCTAAACAACAATCAAAAAAGGGAGAATAACAAAGCTCTTCACACTTAATATTTTTGCTGGTTTTGTAACTACTTTACGAGATGCTTTTAATGTTTGCTTATCCTTACAACAGAGTAAGGAACATTAAATCCAGCTATAACCATATGTCAAATTCAAGAACCTAGGATAAAGAAATAGCCTAAAATTAATGTTTACTAAATTTAATGCTGTAGAGAATATATTCATCATCTTCAATGCTACTATCAGCTTGTCGTAAGTTACACTTGAATGTTTACAAGATCAAAATTTCAGCTGAGAGGAAAAACCTATTTCAGTAAAGTCACCACACTAGGCACAGCCTTCTTCACTGAACTTCTTGACTCTTCACTGCATTGCTAGTAAGATGTTAGAGGCTCTTTCTGGTAGGCATCTTAATGTATACGGTAAGATATTATACCTAGACATGGCAGGACAACATATGCTGGTGGTATTCTACAAGCGTGCTAACTTCATGCAAATAAGAGGAAGTTACACTAGAAAAACTGATTTTGAGCTTCTCTCAGCACTGGAGAGAGAATAAACAAGACTGAGATAATCTGACTGCCACCACACTTCTAATAAGTTGCATCCAAGTTAGATTTGTCTTGTCAGTATAGGCAAACTTGCGAAGTGCTCCTTATCTAGACATGACCAAATCCATTAAAACATATTTCAGTAAGAAACAGAATCAGCAAAAACATTTTGGATTTGGGGCTAATAAACTCAACATACTATGTTTCTCAAGATGCTAGTCATCTTTTAGGCGCTAATCATTCCCCACAGTTAACACAAATAAGAAAAAAACCCCACGAAATATTGCCTACAGTTTATATAATATTCACTACCATTACTGAACTACAACTAGTTACTGTAGTTCTCATGAGGATTTATTTCACTGCCTGCAAAATAGGAGGCATTTCCTCTCCAGGAAAGGTCACCATAACACATGGACAGTTTATGTCAGGTGACTTAATGAATATCATATAGAAGAAGTGAGAAGGGGAGCTGTTGTAAAACCAAAAAATATTAGATTGCAGTTTACACTATGAACATCTGAGAAGCCATGTTTTGCACAAAAATACAAAACAATGATAACAGTGCAAACAGAACCATTCACAATTTACAATATGAACGTTTAATCATGCAGACATACTTTTTAAAGTTCTTTTAGATAAAAAGGTAACATCTTTCATACAGTGAAAATTATGTAAATAAATGCACAAATATTGTTGTAAGGAGGTAGGTATTTCGATAATATAATAGAATGATTCAACTCTGTCATTGCTTTCAGAGGTCCGACACAAAAGACTCATTGCTCTTAATACTGTTGCTACCAACATGAAGCCTGGAAGTTTCGATCATCATAATACTGCTTACTACAGTTACACCATTTCTCTCAAATCCACATCTTCCTACAGCTGCAGTCTCCCTATGGGATCCTTAGTTCAAGTCAGGAACAACTGCTTATTCCTTTTGGACCATGCTGTAGAGTGTAATCATGGACTGGGCCTGGTAACGTCCTGCTGGTTGTACCTATTTCCTCTTGCAGACATTCTCCTTCTAGGCAGTGCTGCAAAGATCTTTCTGTGAAACACACATAATTTCTACTAGCTTGAGGTTTCTTGTTTTGTTAGGCTTTTTTAGCCAAGGTCTTACTAAGATCCATATTTCATGTGAACTTATATTTTAAATAATGTTTGCAACGTACCTTTTTAAAATATCAGACTTTCATCAATGTCAGTTCTGATCAATCCTACATCCCTTAACACAGACTTCCAAAATGCATTGCAAAGTAGCTACCCTATAAAATGAAACAGAACTTGAATATTCATTTTACAAAGCCAACGCATGTGTTTGGTCACAAATACTGGATTATTTCTCTAGTATTTCCTTCTTTTTAAACTTGTAAAGTTTGATTTGAGAGAGTGCTGATCCCTATTCTGTGAAGCAAGCTAGCGTCATTAGGATGACAAAATCAAGTCTTATTGTGTCAAGAAGAAACATCATTTAGTGTCAACAACACACTGCTATTGATTTGAACTCCTCCTTGCCTCACGGGTGAAATAACAAGCTCCTACACAGAGACTCTCTAAGCATACCAATAGAGGAAAGAGGCAAGAAAAATACTAAAAATGGCTGTATTAAAGATACAACAGGAAATATGTGACTCATGAGATGCAAATTCTTTTATCTGTATGAAACAAATTGAAGAAGAGCTTAATATGGCTTCTGCAATTTCTATGGAGTTAGATTAGAACAGAAATATACCTACCAATAATATACCAAATTTAGGCTTCCCAACCAGTATCTCCTAACTGTTCAACACTCCCTGTGAAACAAGTCAGCTTCATTTTCATTATCTAATACTTAGTAATCATTTTTCTAAAATGCTGCCTTATTTTAGCATCCTGGTTCACCATTTCAGCAGAAACGATCCTTTAACAATACTGGTAGGATCTCACTAAAGCAGAGCTAAGAAACTGTCAACACAACCAGGTTGACTCTTTTCCTATTTCTGAACAGACTCTAACTCAGAAAAAAAAAAGTATCTTTCTTTTCAAAAGATACAAAAAAGAATAAACCCATGGTCATACAACATCAATATAAATACCACTTTGCACAGCGCCCTGGTTTTGGCTGCAGTGGAGTTCATTTTCTTCCTTCGTACGTGGTACAGAGCTGTGTTTTGGGTTTAGGATGAGAATCATGTTGATAACACACTGATGTTTTTGTTGTTGTTAAGTAGTGCTTAGTCTAAGTCAAAGGACTTTCCAATGTCTCGTGCTCTGCCAGTGTGGAGGCACACAAGAAGCTGGAAGGGAGCACAGCCAGAACAGCTGATCCAAACTGGCCAAAGGGATATTCCATACCACGGAACATCACACCCAGTATATAAACTGGGAGGAGTTGACCAGAAGGGGCTGATCACTGCTCAAGGACAGGGACAAGCTGGGTGTCAGTCAGCAGGTGGTGAGCAATTTAAATTTTTTTAAAATTGTTTTCCTTGGGTTTTAGTCCTCCTCTCTTTTTGTTTTCTCTCTTCTCATTGCTATTATTATTATATTTTACTTTATTTCAACTTTTATTTCAAAATCTCATGGGTTTTACCTATTTCCAATTCTCCTACCCATCCTATCACAGCAGAGAGGGGAGTGAGTGAGGAGCTACAAAGTACTTGGTTGCCAGCTGGATTAAAACGCAACACACATCAATAGTTCCTTTTCTAGAACTTAAAGCTATGTATTTAAGTAAATCTGCAAACTAAAAAATGTAGTGAGATGAAATACTACTTGTGTTGTCTAACTGCACCCAAAATTTAAGCTAATTTCAAACACTTTTGTAGCATCAATTTAGCATGCTAGAATTCCATAGTCTATCTCTTAAAACACGAACAAAGTAATATACAAGGCATAAAAAATTATTTCAGGATAACTTCCTTTTTAAAAATACTGAAGTATAGGGAACAAGGCTATTTTCATACCACATCCAGAAAATGGATGAGGTGTGAAAGAAATCTCTTGTTTAATGTGACCTTTGGCTGTACTTTCACTTGTCATCATTATGAAGTAGCTACTCTCAGTGCCAACACATAAGCTGCGTTATATTATCCCATAACAGTAGTAGCACGTCTTTCAGGGAGTGTTTCATACTTCAAGAAACTGGTGGCAGAATGCACTGACAGCACTTACCTTTGTAGCTGCTTATAATAGGTCTTATTCAACAATAAGACCTCATTTACAAAAGGAAATAAGAATGTACTAAATTTCAGAGAGCATATCGCATAAAGTAGGATGTGTTGAGGAACTCCCTTGGAGTTCTCAGCTTCAGTGAAAACATTCAAATAAGGAGAAATGTAAATTTCAGATTGGAACTCTGCCCCAAATAATAATATTCAGAGCTTTGTTACTGTGCACAGACCAAAAATACTGCATCATTAAGATCTGAAACATACTTGACTTTTCTTAACGCATGTAATTAAGAAAATATTTCTGGAAAGCAAATGAATTTGAAATTCAAGTAAGATTAATAGAACAAATACGGCAAATTTACGTTTTATACAATGGAAGCAAGCTGCAGAATAAAAATCAGTAGCTATCATTATCTAAAGCTGTTCATCTAACACCATAGAGAGAAAAACTATTGATACATACTGTACACACATTTTTATCCATGTATATAAATCAAAGGAAACAGCTTCCTTTAAGGCAAGCATATGAAGATACTAAAGCAAGATACAAATTAAATATTCATACATTCAATATTTCAAAATAAGGAATTTGGATATACACATGCATAATTTAAGTTCTATAGTGAAACCTGTCTACAGAGGCCATTTCTACTGTATTTCAACAGCATTGAAACTTGAAATGTACAATGCAGCCTTTCCATGCTGTGTTAAAACTTTAAAGTATATAGTAATTCATTTCAAGCACTAAACATAGAAATAAAGGCCACATTATGCACACGGCATTTCTGCAGAGGAACTGCTGCTTTGCCCTATTCATTACAGCTCTGAAACAGGGCTGTCAGTCCTGCAAGGTGGTTTTGGACTGCCCGAGGTACTCAGTGGGAACTGAGGCCAAACAGGCAACTTCAGGAACAAGGTGGCTCACTGGCCCTGAAGAGCCCATCAGTCAGAATTGACTCCAAGTCAAATTCTGATCCCAGGCACCAATTTTAAACTCTATTGAGATGGTGTTCACACATAAAGCCTGAAATTGGCTCCTTACACTACTCTTATACATTGACTCAAGCCTCTATGGAGTAAAGATGATATTTCAGACCTTTATGATTGGCAGAGAAAAGGAAAACAAAAACAGGTTTCACACTATGTTGTGCACTAGAAATGATTTTTTGTGATCACAGAACTACTGAAAGTAGTTTATGTACAATAACACAGACATGTTAAATCTGAAGAGCTTATAAATTCCTATGCATGCAAAAAACTCTGTGGGGGGGAAAGAACTACTATCCAGTTTTACTTCCTCCCCCACCAAATATCTTCTTCTGCATGTGTCTAAAGATATCACCATTCCTCCCCATGTATTTAAAACCTTGCCACTAAAAAAGACCTCCCTATATGGGTTACTAATGTGAATATTTTATTTTCTTATTAAAAGTTAAATGTATTAGTTCAAATATTAAAAGTCTCATCTTAAAAACATTGATTTTACTGGGACAAAAATATCTCACGTTAACTTGAAGAATAATTAAAGAGTACTTATTAAGGGTAAATAAAACTACTCTATTTCTACACAGTTTGAAGTAAACATTTATCTTTGCCCCTTAAAGGTCACTCATTTGATCTTGACACACCTATGGAATCATACAAGCAAAAGCTAAATAAGTAGAAAAGTGGTATTAAGCAATGTAAAACTAAACAAAATTAGTATCTACATGGTAAATTACTTCATTGAAAACTGTCTATGGATTCTGCAAAGAATATACTTTTGCCTTAGAGCTAGTACTTTAATTTTCAAGAACCAAGAAAAAAAAATCAAAACTAGTCAGTAACAATGCAGCGTCGAAAAGCAATAAACTCAAAATTAAGTTATAAATAATTTAAAGCATGTCATGAAGATGTATTAATAATTCATCGGATAAATAATTTACTAAATAATCAAATAAATAAATAATGAAATACATAAATAAATCAGCAAATAAATAATTCTGCAAAATAACCTAAACAATAAGTCACTAAAACAAATGACAAACCTACAAAACTACAATGATTTTCTAAATTCTGATAGTTTTAAATAAACAAATGTATATAAACTAGATCAATCTTTGGTGGATAGAGAAATATTTTTCACTGCTATTGGTGAGTTCCTGATTACAATGCACAAGGATACAATTTTAGATTTTACAAGAGTGCAGTTTTTCCCTTGTAAATTATTAACACGATTGCTACAATACATCCTGCTCTGTATTTTACATGTAATCCCTTCATGTAGCTCATTTTTACCCCCAAAAATGAAAATCTCTTTACAACAATCTTAATTCACGTATTTTTTTTTTTCCTGGGTGCAGTACTTACAACACTGCAATAGCCTTCTTGGTGGTTCTCTTATTGTCTTCTGCAAACCTTCAGAAGTTTTGCTGCAGGGGAAAAACAAGTAGAATAACCTTAATTATTACAGATGGTATCTCATTCATTAGCAGATGACAACATTTTATTTGAAAGCACAAGAAAAGCTGTTTTATAATTCTACAAAGCAACTTAATGTGAAACAACCATTACAGTTTGCAGACGACCGAAAGTTTTTAGAAGTCTTTGGTGGAACGAGTTCAAGCAGACTGAGGCCTGTTTCTTGTATTTAAGCTGACACACAATCTGTGCAAACTGGCACTAATTCAGATGTAAAGACAAACCATGAGAAGGACAAAATACTTGGCTGACATCTAATGTTATCCTTGATTTTGGAAGTTCATAGTCCTTGAAAGAATACAGTGAGATCATTTAATATCCACTATCTAAGTACGTTCACAATTTATTTAGAATACTGCACTCCAAAGCAACATTGGTACCACAAAGGTCAAAACCCACTCTTCTCCCCAGTCAATTTTCAGTCTCCATTTATTTTAATGAATAATATTGACAGTCACCATAGCTTTCTTCAAAGTGGTACTCTGTAAATATAGCAGTTGAAGAAATGTGCCACAAGTGTAATCGTTTAAAAGTTATCAACTTTTATCTGTTCTGTCAAAAAGGTTTATTTGCTTTCTTCACATTACATACAGGAAAGAGCAAGACAGTTTTACAAACCATGCTACTGACATGGATTCTTTATATTTGTACTGGACTGTAAAAATGAAGGGATACATCAAACCTGAGATTATATATTGTATACATGCATGGTTTTTTGCTACTTGTTTCAAAGGGAGTCAGCGTGCAGCGTTGTTTCTGCAAGTAATATCTCAAATTGCTGACGGTGCTGCTGTATTTCAGCATTTAAAAGCGTAAAGGATAATTTACTCTTAAAACTACCTGCGCACGTTATATTTAACAAGTCTCAAATTCTCTTTAGGGATTATAATAAGAAAACACTTTGCTTAATCATAAATTTTATATTTATCTTGGCTAAACACCCTCCTTTGGATAGACTGCCATGTTTTGTCAAGAAAAATCAACACAGTGGAAATGAAGTACTTGTTCTGTTGTGTGGTCATTCAAAAGAGTATGTAGAAGTAATGTAAATGTGCACCAGCGCTGCTGATAATTTCACGCTCTCATACACTCATTTCAATTTGCTTTAAAAAGGACTATTCTTCCTGGCTAAATATAGTCATCATGAAAAAGCATACCTCCCCTTTGAGCTAATAACACTGCAAGCCCCAAGACACAATAGTACAAAAACTTCTATATTTTAAGGAACGTGAAACACTTTCTTCTCACAGTATGTGCTGCTGAAGTGGGACAAATGAGACTGGTTTTTTTATTAAGGTATTCTCATTTAGTGTACAGATTTCTGTTTGAAAATGACAATTCATTCCCACACCACATCTCTGAATCCTATTCACCCTCAAAACAAATCATATATATCCCAAATGCTTCTTTTTAAAAGCAATGGGTCCTTGTAAAAGCAGTCTATACTTTCACGCATTAAAAGATTTTGAGGATTACTGGGACATACAACGGCTCTGGAATCAGACGTTCTATGGGAAGAACCATTTAGTCACAGAGCATTCATCCGCAGCTTTGGAGCCTCTGGTAGCGAAGTGATTTTTCACCAATGAGTTACAGTAGAGCTAAAACTGTAATTACAGTTACTGATGTCTTAAACCCTTTTAAAATTTACTTATTTTTTAATTACTTTCATGTTTAATTGGGGCTTCCAATCTATAGTTACAGAACTCACCTCCTCAGAAACTACTTCTGTCTAAGCTGGAAGGTCATAATTCCCTGCTCAAATAAGACACGTAAATCATTTAAAGAAGGACACAAACCAGCCAATGACCCGGGATACTGCCACCTTTCTCCCACTTGCAATCACAGGCAAATTCCACCCTATACAAGAGACAAAGAGAGAAACTGAATTTGATTCCCTTCCTCTCTTCTGCCAGCTGGTCCTTCCCCCCCCAGCCCTCAAACATTGTATAGGTGCCTTACGCACCTATAAATAAATATAACCAAAATAAAATCATGAGGAAGATTTGTCAACAGAAGACTAAAGCAGAAGGCATGGACATTCAGGTGTACTTCACAGAGAAGAACAGCAAAAATCAAGTAATTGTGTGTGTTCTCTACTCCGCCCAATCTGGGAAGCCGTGCTATAATAAGGAGACTCCCTTGCTGGCACTCAAGTTAATTTGGGTGATAATTTTAGGAACTGGATTGTACCCCATACCTAAGAACAAATTTAAAATATTTACAATGGCAAAATTATAAATAAGGCTCACAGTAAAGGACTGAGCAACAACCTATTCCATTCTCTACCTTTTGATATTGCCATCACCACAAAGTCTCTTAGTTTGAAGCTACAAATCAGATCAAAAGAAACCACATACTGCTGCTTCCTTCCTATGGGAACTCATGAATACAGGAAACAGGGAAAAAAGAGAAAACAGGGAAAGAGATTACCATGTAATATCAAAATTTAGGAATTTTTTTTTAATACTTAGGAGTAAACACAGGGAAAAAGAAAAAGGCTGGACAGACCTGCTTGACCAAATTATAGTTAATGTAAGGTACTGACCACTGTATTCTGACCCACTTTTCAGGGATTCTTGGAACTGCTGCAAGTTACACAAAATATTTTGCATTATCAATGAGAAAAAAAAAAAGAAACCTGCAATCGATTATTATATTTGGGAACTCAAATAATGCATAAATCTTTCAAGACCAGAAGATTCATTCTTCTGTCACAATTCCCTTTCTCCATTTTTTACAAAAATTAAAGATTAACTCTTTGGTCCACTTCGCATAGGAAGATACTTCTGTGATGCAGTACGGTACTTCATAAAAATTTTTAATGTATCTGGTTTTTTTAATCATAAAAAGTAAAAAAGTGTTTGTTATACATGTTGGTAAATCTAACTAAAAACAGTAAAAGTAACTGGGTCCTACAATGTTATAGGATAATTTCAAGTATGTTCTTGGCAAAAACTTGGAGTATTTCTGAATAACTTTTTAGCCAGCTTCTTCCAATTGTCTCAGAGGTAAAAACCAATTTTAAAATATTAAAACATAGCAAAATGTTAAATCCCAGACTACTGAATCAACTCCTATCAGTGCAAGACATAGCTCATTTGACTGTTACGACCCACGTTTCCTAGATGATTTTTAGATAAAAACAAGCAGATTACTAGCAAAGGTTTATCTCAAATTCCCACATGTACAGCATGCCACATTAAATATATGCAAATCAACCTCTTCCTCCTCTAGTTTTTTTGAGCTGACAACTCATATGACCTGAAGCAATGGTTAACGATTACAATTATTTGACTTTCATATTTATACAATCAGTTATCAGATATGCATGTTAATTGATTTTAACAGATAGTTTTGTATTCTAATGATCAACAGTAAGTGTACATTTTATCAACCTCTTGATTTATAAGAAAATAAAACTTATATCAGTTTTCACAATTAACCCTTCATTGTATTGATTTGCAGTATTCAATGGGAACTCCTCAATAATATGTTAACCTAGAAGTATTACAAACTAAGCGAGCTTAATTTTGGTAGCAAAGTTCAATTTTCCAATTACAGACATTCTTCTGTTGTGTTTAAAATTTATTTAAACAATGCACTGTCGATTTATTAGAAATGATGAAACATAATTTATACTTAAATGGACAAACAAGTACTTTGCACTTACTTAATATTCACATTTTGCTACTTAAAAGTTCATTTCTCTTTTTCAAAGAACCTTAGTCATGCACTCCCGGATTTCAATAAGCCCTCAGATGTCACATATGTGACAGACGACAACACTACATTTAAGATCCTTATTTTTCAAGTAATTTGCTTAAGGCCAAAGGGATCCTCTGTTGTCACCACTAAATATATTAACTGAATCAGTTAGGGTTTTTTTTACATGGCTGAAAATTTATTCTTTGCAATTCAATTTTTATTTTGGGTACCCTATTTATTGAAGCATAAAATACAAAATTACGAATTGCACACATGTTCATGCAAAGAATTGACTAGTTTCTAAGATTATACAATGTGCAATCATTATCTTCCACAATTAATGTTCCTCTTCTTTAAGTCTATTCATATAAAAGAGTGGATATTGTATTTTACTCTCAAAAAGATCAGATCACGTCTCGTTCTATAGAAGGGCTCTCTCAATTTAGACCTTAATTGCTGTTGTACTAAAGGATCATGCACCAATTTTGGTAAAGCAAGAGCTGCTGGATCCCTTTCTCAGCATATTTTAATACCAATATAGATATTTCAATTTCTGCAAAATGCAGAATCTTTCTATTTTTTATAAATAACTGAATGAGGTGCAGAGGCTATTCAGCTTTTATCCAGGTGAGCTTTGTACACTTCAAGTTCTGCAAATATTCTCTTTTTGTCTGGTAGCTCCAAATAATTTCAAGTGAGATTTATCCACTATGAGATTCTGAGACATTCTCCACAACCAAAAGAGACATCAGCACAGCCATGTAGATACACAATGCTTACTCAACTTCCTGTAATGGACCAGGGACAGAAGAAACTCAAAGTCACATTGCCACAACCATGAATAAGTACCTTAACCCCTAAAACACTCTTCAGTGGACTTCTCCGGTTTTTAAAAAGTCTTGATTTCACACCAAACATAACGAGAAAGTTAGTGAATATATGACGGGATTCTGTTGCTTACTTAAGAGCTATTTTCTTTAAACTAACGTCTGGCAACATGACAAATACTGATAAAGCCAATAAGTTATCTTCAATCTTTTCCTTATTGGGAAACAACTACTTGGTCTTCAACAGATCTTGATTTAATTCTGAACATAACGAGAAAGTCTGCAGGTCTGCAGAAAGAGGTCCGCAGAAAGAGGAAATACATTCCACTGTAATCACCAACCCCATTTGAACACCACAGACATCAATGCAGAAAGACCCTGGTTTCTTTTCCACAATTCAGTGCTATGAGTTAACCACCTTGAAGACTGACTGTAAGGTTTATACTTTTGTAGCCAAGGCAGATCTTAAGATAAATGGAAAGGTGAAGTAAAGATCCTACACTTCAGTGTGAAACTCCAGTATAAACAGCCAGAAGAAAATAGTGGGAAATATAAGACAAATACGCTAATAAAATCTACATATATATTTTATATATAAATACCTAATAAACTTAGGAAACAGGTATAATTCCTAGTTTCTAAAAATGTTTGATATCCCCACCTCTCTTTAAACTTGACTGTTAAAAATTACAAACCTGGTAATGTCAGCTATGAAGAAAAACAAGTAAAATTTAACAAATGCATTAAGTATGGGCTGACTGAGCCAGAGAAGTCCTACTCTGACTCATGAATACAGCACATTCATTTACATCACAGTAAATGGGGTTACATCAAGCTGTCAGTCAGTCACTAGTGGGGTTCTGCAGGGCTCCATTTTAGGCTAGTGCTCTTCAGTGTCTTCATAAATTATTTGGATGCAGGACCCAAAGGTATACTAAGTTTGCTGACAACACTAAATTGGGAGGAGCTGTTGACTCCTTCCATGGCAGAGAGGCCTTGCAGAAGGATCTTGGCAAATTAAAGGGCTCGGCAATCACCAGCTGTATGACAATTAACAAGGGCAAATGCTGGATCCTGCAGCAGGGACAGGGCAACCCTGGATGTATGGACAGACTGGGGAATGAGAAGGCTGGACAGCAGCCCCGGGGAAAAGGACTGGGGGTCCTGGTCAGTGGTGAATTGAATATGAATCAGCAGTGCCCTGGCAGCCAGGAGAGTCACCTGTGTCCTGGGGTGCATCAGGCACAGCATCGCCAGCTGGGCAAGGGAGGGGATTGAACCTCTCTGCTCTGCACTGGGGCGGCCTCACCTTGAATACTGTGTCCTGTTATTGGCACCACAATATAAGAAAGATACAAAGCTATTAGAGAGCGCACACAGGAGGGCCACAAGGATGATGCAGGGTCTAGCGGAGAAGACATACAAAGAGCGGCTGAGGTCACTTGATCTGTGACTGACTTCCTCGAGAGGGGAAATGGAGAAGCAGGCACTGATCTCTTCTCTGTGGTGACCAGTGACAGGATCCGAGGGAACGGCCTGAAATTGTGACAGGGGAGGTTTAGGTTGGATATTTGAAAAAGGTTCTTCACCCAGAGGGTGGTTGGGCACTGCAACAGGTTCCCCAGGGAAGTGGTCACAGCACCGAGCCTGACAGAGCTCAAGAATCATTTGGACAATGCTCTCAAGTACATGGTGTGACCCTTGGGCCTGTCCTGTGCAGGGCGGGGAGTTGGACTCCGTGATCCCTGTGAATCCCCTCCAACTCAGGTTATTCTACGATTCTATGATTAATTTAAGTCAGAATTTATATAAACCTTTTCACAAGATGCCTGAACCTAGATTAAAGTAGAAACAAAGAAAATACTGTTTACTACTCACTATTTAAGAAGGAAAAAAAGTTAATTGCTCATCTTGAAGATTGATGATTAGAAGTAGCATACGATTAACAATACCCATTGTATTTACCAAAAACTGAGAGGAAACAAAAAGTAGAAAGCAACTGGTGATACTTTCTGATGACAACTTTTATGAGAAGAACTGCAACTACAATAAATTCCACAGTTAAAGGTTAAATTAAGGCTATGTGTAGAAAGAAGACCAATAAAACACATTCTGCGAAATAAGAAAATAGTGTACCTAAAAAATGTCCAGTTCTAAGACAAACATTATGAGTTCAGGGATAGCAAGCCACCACCCAGACACTATGGCTAATTTGGATCACTAAGACTATTAAAGGGATCATGACTGGGACAACTGAGTGAAAAAAAATCCAGAAGTTCAGTATGACTGGCTTAGTATTCAACAGTCTGTGCATAATCTTAGTCAAAAAAGAAGCTGAATCCATGAAATACAGAAAACCACTTACTGCCCCTGTTGCACAGTAATTTGTCCTCTGGCACTATTTTACACAGGAGAAATAAACATGGAAATGGGCACATTTTATACAACTAGGTAGGTAAGTTTAGTTAGTTTAGATCACCTGTATCCACAGGTGATCAGATTTGATCAGATATGATCAAAAATCATCAGGGATAAGGGTCTTCCATTGTCCCTGATGTAGAAAGTACAGTTTTTAGGATGTTTAGTTAACTTCATACTGAAAACATTTAACTACTTTTCAACTCACTGTATAACCCCAACAAAGAAAAAATATATTACCAATCAGCTGGATCAGTTCTGTACAGCCATATGAACTCTAGCAAAGGTACAAGGCATGGAAGGAAAAATACCAAAAAATGGGAAGAGATGGAGGACAAAAGATAATATTGATAATTTTGATGACAAATTTATCTAAGTTCACACACAGGTTATCTAACTGTGGTAAAAATCACATTCATAAAAACTCCAAGTGTCAGGTTGTGGAACAGAAAACGTTATACCACTTCCAAGACGTTTTATTTCTACCAACATTTGCACTCCTAAATGTCACTCTATTTTATGATGGTGACTGAATTTCAATGGACTTGTTAACATTAAGAAATAGATTAATAAGAATGGCAGTAGTTTGCTTGCATAAAACCAGCCCAGTACTTGGATGCTGCCTGTCTGTAACAAAGTAGCACATGAATACTGCGTAAGTGGCCAGATGCCTCTTCTGATATGAAGACTCCTTTTGAGACTCCCAGAGCCACCAGGAGAACTATGGCTTGTGTCATCCAAATGGACAAAACATAGAAACTTCACTGCTAAGAAAAATGAAAGGCTGCACAGTTTCTCTTAGAACAAGTAACTATTTTACACAGAATCATCAAGTTACTGAATGCAAACCACAGCAAAAAACTGCTGCAAATTTCAATCCTGTTAGTGGATAGATGAATTTAGGGAAGAGGATGTAAGTATCATCAATGCAGGGCAAAATTGCTGGGTTTTATTTTAAACATGCTTAAACTCAACGTTTTAACTTAAACATTTAAGAGTGATTTTAGTCTGTAAGTTTTACGCCACCTGAAACCGGAGATCCAAATGTCTATAATAGCGCACTTGAAATGCTGAGTTATATTAATCTCATACTAACTATAGCAGTTCAATTTCAACAAATTTCTCAGGGTTTTTGCATATCGCTGAATAAATGACTCTGGAATTAGCTTACTTTTCTTGGAGGCATTATATGAGATTATTTCTTAGTCTCCTCCTCTTTGATTTAGTACACATCTTCAGATAATTTATTAATGTTTTGGATATCTCATTCATCATCTATTATTACTGGTGTCATAAATTAGAGGAATGGAACAAAGCACTGGACTATAAGCTTTTTCCATATTCATCAATAAAATAGCTACCTCTGTTAGCAAACACTATAAAGTAGTTGGTTTATCCATTAAGATGAGATCAGAAGCAGTTTTTTAACTCAAATCCCCAAACAGATTAGATTTATAGTATAAGAGGCTCTTAATGAAATAAAAATCAGGGTTTCACTTTAAAATATAAAAGGGTATGAATACCTGGTCTGCAAAACACAAAAGCAAATGCCAGACATTGCTATGTCCTCTAAAATACTCAGATGAATTAGAAGGCTGATAAATGCCAGTTTTACTGGGAAAAAATGGATTGTCTGAAATGCTGTAATTTTGTCAGCATACTATGAAACAGTAAAGAGAAGGAAAGATTCAACCAACAGAAACTTAAATGTCAACATTTAAATCAGTGGTAATATTGCTTAAGAAGATAAGTTGCCTGAACTGGTGGTAAGTAGGAAAAATTAAATCCCTTGCCTTTTCTTTTCTGCTTTTTCTTTCTTCTTTTTTTTAAACACAAAGGACATCGGAAAATACAACTGCGAAAATTTTGTAATGTTTACAAGATAATGGATATTAGTGGGAATCCATAGGTAATAAATTACATAGCAGTATACTATGCTACATAAAGTACCTGAAAAGAGACAGAATTAATGTTATTATGAAAACATTAATTACTGACTTAACTTAATTACTGACTTAAGGGCATTCTGCATTAAATGACATATTTGAACTAAATCTGAATATCCAAAAAATCAGTTTTTGTTGTTTTATGTAGAGATTGTTGATACATTTTGAACACATTCGCTGTTTACATTCCTTTAACTAAAAGTAAATATTTCATTAAGACAAATAAATATTTTGCATGATGTAACAATACTGCACTCATCTCTTCTCTAACTGTTCGTTGAAAATATTTAAGCCAGGTTTAGGACTTCATGAATGGAATGAGATACAGAGTTTAAGTTCTTATAATATAAAAGAAGAGAACTCCAAATGTTAGACCAGAATTGGATAAAATGCTTCCGATAGCAACTATGTATCTAATTTCTACCGGGGGAATAAATTCTTTCTTCTTTAGGCATTATAGATCAGATATTTCAGGCTCCAATATGACCCGAAAACAACAAAACAAAATTTTCCAACTGAATTAAAAGTTTCTTATTGTGTCACCTCTAATTCAGGACCCTCATTATTTTTCTTATAGAACCTTCACTATCTATAGCAACTGATGATTAATAAAAAATACTTGTACCAATGCATTTTAAAATTAATTCAACTCAACACATAGTTACACCCTCCTATAGTTACAACTAACAGTGGAACAGAAAATTAACTACATGAGCTGCACCTTTTGTTAGTCTCCAGTTTGATCAGTTTGCCAATGATCGTATCTCTTATTCCATCTATAAAGGCAGTTTGCAATCAAAAAGAACCTTATCATTGACGAAAATAAGTTGTACCCTCTTTGTACTAAGGTGCACTTGGTTTGAGGACTTGCATAAAGCAGAGAAGCCAATCCCTTCTCTGACTGTGAGCAGCCATTTGCACTCTCTTATCTCTGCCTCACTTCAGATAAAGATGCAAATTGTCAGGGAAATGCTGAAAGTTAATCTTCTCTCTCACAATTACAATATTCACTCATTGGTAGGTCCCCTGAATTCCATTTTTAACCTTGCTGAATTTCTAACTTCTACAATGGGAAACTTTATTAGACAAGAGACTATAAGCATGTCATACCCAAAATGTCCAGCAGCGATCTAGAAATAACAGGTACAGGATAATACTTTGATGAAAAAGGACTTCATTGAACCTGGTCTCTCATGACCAATGGAACTGCTCTAGCAACTGAGGGAGTAGTCAAAAAAATGAAGTGTTGGCAATGGCAACACTCCCTCATGTGAGAAATTCCTTGACTTAGTGTTTTCAAACTATCTGAGATTTTTTTCCCTTCCTGTCTTTTTGTTCACTGAGTGAAAAACTTATGGCTGTATGGAATCCTTAACAGAACCTCAAATCAAGGAACAGACATGGTTAATTTACTTCAGACCAATGTCAATATATAACATTGGGATGCCTGGAAGAAGGTTTTCCTTTTCCTCATCCCAAAGAGATTACTTCCTTATCCAAAACTTTACAACTAAATCCCACTGAAGGGTAACTTTATTATTTTCCAGATAAATAAGCAGGTAACCTGTTCCATATTCGGAAAACACAATTTCACTTGTTGGTGATAGATTTTAACATTAATTATTGACTGCATAAAAGTACTGAAAAATCATGGAAAGAATGCTTTAGCTCATCCCAGATGGAATGTGGAATACAAGAGTCAAATTTCCTTAAATAATTATGCCAACATAACTTTCCTTTAACTCTTCCTACCTAATTCTCATAACTTTCAGGTCTGCTGAAAATGTCATCAATGAAGAATAAGTTGCATGGTGAATAGACAACAACCAACCACTGAAAAGTAAACAAAAATAACATTTCTTTGGTTAGAACACAGAAAAAAAAATAAAATCAATGGAATCTTGAATTAAATAATTTTCTCTTTTTAGATTTATTTTTTATTGAAGGTTCTGCAAGACCCAAAGTCCTGTCTTCTTTTTAACATCAGATATCCAGAAGGCTTCAGATATCTATATACCTGTTAGGTAGGATCTGTACTTGTAAAAGTTGACTCTTAACTTGGTTTTAAGGGACATCATTGTTACATTCTCTAATCAGAGAAATTACATGAAATTTAAACCTTTGCTTCTCAGCAGCACCATATCCTCTAAATTGTACCTGTACAATTGAGTACCTATTCTCAGACATATTTTTAAGCCCCATATATTAGAACTCATGTAGTTGATCAGAAGCACGTGTGGTCCTGCAATTATCCAACACATTTATCGCTGCGACAGAAGGCCAAGCAGGACACTTGAAATCCTGTTACCACAAAGCAGTGGTTAAATGCAAGAGGAGAACTGGGAAGATGGTATTCTGAAGCAAGCAGACAGGTAGCAGTGGAGGGCCAAAGCTGACATTATCAGGACCAAAGGCAAACCCCTCCACAGGAGGCTGTGAGACTAATTTCCTTAACTCAATTATTACCACTAGTAAAGAAGTTTACTACAGCTACATGATTTAACAACTGTTAAACCAGCAATGCTAAATTCAGAACCCATTAAAAACATACTACAAATTGTCGCAAAGAAATAGGGCTTGTTTACTCCTCATTACAGTGTCAGTGAGTCAAAGAATTGATCTTAAACAACAAAAGCCTGACAGACGAAAATGCCGCCAGCTCTGTCAGACTCCTGGAAGAGAAAGTCAAGGCTCAAATGATTGCGTTGATCTTTGACTGAAACTGTAAAACAAGTCAGTTTCTTCAAAGCCAAACATAACACTGAAGCCAACAATAAGGAATGTTTTAGTCTTTTCCACACAAGGAATTTTTTGATGTCATGAGCTCTGGAAGTTTTTAATTACACCAAAAAAGCATTAGCAAGGCAAATGTGTATGACCCAGGCCCACAAGCAACCACAGGACTGGTTTTCCTGACTAATCTTATTTTTCCTTCTCTTGCCTAAATTCCAGTATCAATACTTCTTAATTATAGATACTCCAAAATTTTTAACCACCTTTTAACCCACATTTTCTTTTCTCTCACTATCTAAATCTGAGCAATAATTCATACTTGTTCACTGACTAAACTCTGAAGTATCTGTATTTTATTAGTCACATGGAAATCAGAGTGCTACCCACAAGACTTCAAGATAAAACACTTCACTGACATGGATCAGAATCAAAAATTCACCGTATTTAAAGACTAACAGCCTTAAGACACATGATTTTATGCTTTTTATTCAAATAAAGGTAACTTAAAATCCCGTTTACTGTTCAGAAGTTATTCTTAGTTATCCTTCCTGAACTCCTGATTCTCAGTATGACCATCTATATCTTACATAAGTCTTCCCATTCCTTTTTTAAAAAGTCAGCATTCACTCAATCCCTCTCAATGTATGTTCCAGCGTGATTTTATAGCATATTTACAAGATTTCTGCTGCTAGTCATTAAAAATCAAATTCATGTATGTTTACTTTCTAATTTTAGAACATTAATTTATTTGAAGTAAAATTTTAACCCATACAAAGGAAACTAACTTTTACATACTGCAGACGTCATAACCCCCACAGAAGAGTAACAGCAGAAATTAAGTTAAGGACCAGAATCAGAGCCAGAAACACTGCACAGACAATAGTTTCATTCAACCAATTGCTGCACAATCTCTTCTTCCCACCTCTCACCTTCGGTAAATTTATCTTGATTATAACTATATTGGTCAGTTCAAGTTTGTTTAGCTGCAGGTCTTTCCATAACTGACATCAACAGTGAAGTCACTCAGGACTTACAAGTACAAATCAATTTTGTCTTCCTGGAACAAATCTTAAGCATCTAGAAGCTCAGGACCCCGATATTTGACTTCAGGAACTAAGTGCTTAGTAGACACCTGGAAAGTAATGAATTACTTCACTTAGCCATACCAGCACTTTATTATCCATCTTACGTAAGAATTCATAATGACAAGTGTATTGCTTGGCGTGGAGCAAAACCATGTACGCAACAACAGATATTTCCTCTGACCCCTGTCAGATCAATTAATTTTGGTAACAGAGACAAATGCCTTCAGAACAGCAGAGCAAGACAACAGAATTCCTCTAAAATGATAGAAGAGAATATATGCTGTGAAGAAGTGAAAAAGGTTTTAAAAATAATTAAATGAAGTCATTCTCGATACCACCAAGAAAGCTGGTGTACAGTAATGTACAGCACGTTATACAATACTTTATACAGTAAAATAATTTCATGACATCATATGCTTGCCAGAAAAAGACAGCATAGGCTACCTATCCAAAATGCTTGCTATTACAAACATCCATTTCATTTTAACAGAATAGAATTGTTTAGGTTGGAAAAGACCTTTAAGATCATCAAATCCAGCCATTAACACTGCCAAGCCTACCATGTCCCCAAGTGCCACGTCCATACATCTTTTAAATACCTCCAGGGATGGTAACCCAACCATTTACCTGGGCAGCCCATTTCAATGTTTGACAAATCTTTTGGTGAAGATATTTTTCCTAATATACCATCTAAACCTTCTCCAGCACAACTTGAGGGTGCCTCCTCTTGTCCTGTCACTTGTTACCTGGAGAAGAGACTAACCCCCCACACAACCTTCTTTCACATTGTTGTAGAGAGCAATAAAGTCTCCCCTGAGCCTCCTTTTCTCGAGACTAAACACCCTCAGCCCCCTCAGCCACTCACTCCTCTTGCACTCCAGACCCTTCACCAGCTTCACTGTCCTTCTCTGGACTTACTTCAGACCTCAATGTGTGTCTTCTACACAGGTGTGGCCTCACCAGTTCTGAGTACAGGGGAACAATCATTGCCCTCAACCTGCTGGCCACACTACTGCTGATACAGGCCAGGATGCCAATGGCCTTTTTGGCCACCTGGGCTCATTTCTGCCTCATGTTCAGCTGCTGTCAACCAGCATGCTCAGCTCCTTTCCTGCTGGGCAGCTTTCCAGGCACTCTGCCCCAGCCCGTAGCACTGCCTGGGGTTGATGTGACTCAAGTACAGGACCTGGCACTTGGCCTTGCTGAACCCCAGACCATTAGGTGACAGCTCATTGATCCAGCCTGTCCAGATCCCTCTGCAGAGCCCTCCTACCCTCCAGCAGATCAACACTCCTGCTCAACATGGTGTCACCTGCAAACTTACTGAGGGTGCACACCATCCCCTCATCCACACCCTTGATAAAGGTATTGTCCCAGTACTAAGCTCTGGGGACACCAGTGTGATCTGTCACCAGCTGGATGTAACTCCATTCACCACCACTCTCTGGGCCTGGCCAGCCAGCCAGTTTTCACCCAGTGAAGCATATGCCTATCCAAGCCATGAACAGCCATTTTCTCCAAGAAAATGCTGTGGGAAACGATGGCAAAGGCCTTCCTAAAGTCTAGGTAGACAACACCCACAGCCTTTCCCCCATCCGCTAAGCAGGTCACCTTGTCGTAAAGAGAGATCAAGTTGGTCAAATAGGACTTGCCTTTCATAAACCCATGCTGACTGGGTCTGATCATGAGGTTGTCCTGTACAAGCCATGTGACAGCATTCAAGACAAATGCCTTAAATTTACACTTTTTAATCTCAAATTCAGACACACAATGCAAACAATACTTACTATAAAAAGAAAATAGCTTACGTAATGAAATCAGTTAAAATCCAAAATCTAAACACAAAGCCAAGTCAACCATAAACAGAAGGAATAATGACCATGTAATTTTTATATCTTGTATTTACCAATCTTCTGTACTTTTACTAATGCAAAATATAGCAACTTAAAAAATGTAATGCAAAGTTAACGTTCTTTATTATGAGGGATTATCTTCAGGATCAAAAGTTACACTCTGAACAAAAATTTCACACTATCTTAAAAAAAAAAATCTGCATCTCTATCTACTACTCAAATGACAAGATCATGTGAAGCTTACATCTTTCAAGGATTACCAAGATAGCTGTGTGTTTAATTATTAGTTGGTAACCACTCAAGGTCCTAGTAATGCATTCATCCTCCTTTATTCCACATGCTGAACTAGAGATTCCTTGAATAAAAATTCCCAACTCACTGACTGCAATCCTGATCAAGTGAGTAAGATGTAGAAGTAAAACCAAGATACAAAGTTCTTAATAAATGCAGTTCTAATTTACTTTTACTTCTGTGAATTTCAAAACTTTGTTGTGCTGTCACGGTCCAAATCTAAGAATGAACCATTTCATTAGCTGTAATACAGAACCAGCTGCCATAACATTGTCTTTATCCACAAATCAGTCACTGAGGTTAGCGATGCCTGAGAAGCAGACTTTAGTTTAGAGTCACAGAACAACAGAATAAGCTGAGTTGGAATGGACCCACATGGATCACTGAGTCCAACTCTTGGCCCTGCACGGGACACACCAAGAGTCACACCAAGTGCCTGAGGGTGTTGTCCAAGTACTTCTTGAACTCTGTCAGGCTTGGTGCTGTGACCACTTCCCTGGGGAGCTTGTTCCAGCTCCCAATCACCCTCTGGGAGAAGAACCTTTCCCTGATAATAAATACAGTCCAATTACAGGACTGTAGGAAATTCCTGATGGCAGCAGTACCAGCGTAGGGAAAGAAAGCCCATGTGGTGAACGGAACAGTCATTCTTGGCTTTTCTTCCCATGTATGTACATTTCAATGCAGTTCTAGGCATGGCAGCAGTTTTCTGGTCTGAATACTCCAGACACCTTCTTAAGATCAAGATTCATCGAAAGCAAAGAGATAATTTGCTTATAATAGTATGCCTAAAGATAAGGTTTACATATCTGATATAGAATTCTAAAATGCTTATATGTATGCACAGAACCTCTTACACTGACTAAATATTGAAAATCTCCCAGCACCACCTACTATGGCTTTATGAAAGGATGTAAATGAAAAAATAAACAACTTCTTTTTTAAATTTAATTCTCTAGAGAATTAAGAGAACAGGCAGTACTTGAAACATTTCATGAACTGTCATAACCAAGACTGACTGACTGACTGACATAAGATCCAGCACAGCTGAACGGTCAAAGATGTATAACAACATGTACAACTATTTCAATTAATGAATAAAAAAAGTTTTTCTTGGTCAGTACGACATTATCAATTGGCCTTATACCAGACTTACTGAACACTAAGAGTGTGACGATCAGGTGTATAATGAAAAAATCAAAGCGGAAAGAGAATTCTGTTTTGGGCAGAACACGATCAGGGGACATCCAACTGAAGAAAAACGAAGGTGACTGTTCTAAGCCATGTTGAGTCTAAGACTTCCATTGTGCATAGTCAGCAGACTGGGACTAAACTGAGCTATATCTATTCCCACCTAGTACAGTATTGGGGTTTATTTGCTTATACTTGGTGAAAGACATTTCCTTTTAGATTTCCTGCCAAATGTCACAAAACAAAAATTCAGTTTTAATCTCGCCCCATCACTGTCATTCTCTCCAGACCTAGAGCCATTCCACCATCAAGAAGCAGCAGCATCACTAACAAGGGGAAGCTACTCAACTCACTGTTACACCTTTTCAATTCGAGAGGTCACAAAGCAATTCTCCTCCAGAAATCAAGTCAGCTTAGGACACAGGGAGTTTGCAGGTTTATTTGTTTAGTTTTTTCTTTTATCATAGTATTAATAAAATAACTAGTCTTTCAAGCACTGTCGTAATTTTTACATGCCTGTGGATGCAGTAATGCCTAGCAGGGTTCGGGGCGGTCAGATGATCTGTGACCAGCTGTCATACACGACAGATGCTACAGAAGGGTGTTGAGCTTCGAGCTCTTGCTCTAAGACAGTCCACTCCAGAAACACTGAAGAAGATGGATGGCACAGCTAGAGCTCAGAGAGGAAGATATGAAAGCAAATGTCCAGAGAAGAGAAACCTTCCCTCATTTATGCAAGACAGCAGATACCATTTAGATCTTTTTCATTCATTTACCTGTACATGAAATTAGAAAGTCTACTTGCATTTCATTTTCATATCACTGTCATCTTTTACCTGTGACTTCAAGCGACTGTATCACAACGGTGGCACAGACTTGGAGAGGAATTGACAGTTTCTGTGGCCTCAGTCTCAAAAAAAGGCAAATGTCACATGAAAGTAAAAATACTTTGAAACATTCTGTTAAGTTAATGAAACTACAGACATGTATCTCAAGTTATGGGGAAGAGGTTAGTATATCAAGAGGGACTACATGGAAAGTCACAGTATCCAATGGATGCTATAAACAGACATAGCAATGAATCATGATAAACCCATTACTAGCTACTAAAACAAAATTCTGGAATTGACACTTGTTTCAGTTCCTTCAAAACTAAGCAAAACTAACAAGAATAAAATTGGCATGGCCATAACATTTCACCAAGCAAAATTCTTAACTGTAGACAGGAATTATTCTCAACTGAAATGTCAATTTATTGCCGTCAGTTCAGGATACATTGCAATGATGAAATCATTGCAAAATGTAACTCAGGACTTTGAAAGATAAATTCTTTCACATTGGAAAAATGGAACTGCTACCCAACCTTCACTTACTCTGAAGTTAACCTGAATAATAATTTTGAGAGTTGTCTGGTCAGGGTGAGTAAGAAAAATTAGCTGAAATACCATATTAGCAATTTGGAGACTTGCTGGCAACTTGAGTATTTTTTTTTAGATGAAAAAGTGTAGATGGTATACTGAGCACATCAGAAAGAGTGTCAGCTTAATGTAATGTACTGCTACAGATATATTTTTTCCTAAAGTAAATTGAATGTTTGAGACAAATGAGAAATCCTTGACCACTTTTTCCTCTCAGTATCAAATACATCTTTGTCACCATTTTTACCACTCAGGTTTAAAATGAACCTGAATCTACATCAGCTCCTCTTCATCTTCTAATATATTCAGATCTCATCTGAAACTTTGTCGTTGTTCTTGTTGTTTTGTATAAGACCTATATATGCGAGTCAACCTGCCTATCCATCAAAAATTCTCATTTACCCCACTTTCTCATGAGATTCAACTTGCCTCCCAGTCAATCCATGCAGTGCACAGTTTCTAAAATGCTCATCTCACTGGCTGCCAAAGTTTTCAATAACTGTAAAGACAGTCATCTTGAATGATCAAGCCTCTCATCAGCAATTTTACATCATTCTTCTTGTTTGCATCTTTATCATTGCATACCATGACACAATACTGGAAGACAATGTGAGTAAAAACCCTTGTAGAAGCCTGTCTTCCACTACTACTACAAATGCAGTGAGCCAATACAACCTACTTCAATACGTAATGCTGTATCTTTACTGGTAGTGTATTTGTTCTTCCTTGCCCACATGTCTTTTCTTGTGAGCAGTTATGTGGTCCTTAGCTGCCTACTGTGGTTAAACCACAACACCATCCTACAATTACTTCTGTTGCAGCTGGATCTCCTCACAGCTTGGAAACACAGAAGCAGGGGAGCTTGACATGCCCAAAAATCAGACAAACAAAATGTTGAGACATACTCTGTAAAACAAAACAAAAAAGAGTAATGGCCAGTTCAAGACACACTTTCTATGTTGTTCAGTTTGATTTTATTCCATGTTTCCAGAAAGTGGAATCTTAAAAGAACGTTAGCTTCTTTCATGCTTAGGAAAGTCCACGGCTGCAGGCATTAGGGCAAAGTAAAACTGCATCAGGAAAGAGGGATCTAAGATAAATGCTCTTTGCTTAACAAAAAAAAAAAAAAAAAGGAAAAGAAGACTATCAGACTATACAATGCCTGCTAATAAGCTTTATACTGAAGGTTTTCCTCTAAAACCCACTGGTTTAAGTCCTTGTCATCCACTTTCTATCTATGCATTGTTCTTTCTCAGGCTCACATGGCTTGACCTAGGCTGAGCCATTACTTGTGGAAGAGGACAGTATGAGTCTGAAGCTTTTGAGCATAACAGAAAATGGAAAACTACCGCAGGTATTACTAAAAGCTAATTCAAAACTCTGGCAAAAGACTGACTATCTGTATTAGGAGGTATCTAACACGCTTAGGGACTAAATGATAATTAACAGCAGCTCTATAAGACTAAGCATTCCAGTCAACATACAAAAATTATAGCATGAGTCTAACAACACACTTTTATTCCAATCTGGGTAAGCTGTTACAAGTAGTAAAATGATGTTCACTCAGCCCACATTTGCCCTCTTCTCAGATAAAATTACTCACAGTGGAAATTATAACCATGACTGATCATGCACTATTACTATAAATTAATGTAAAAATCTAGTCTCCCCCAACAGCAATGAAACAGCAACAGTTCTAATATTCTAATTCCTGACATATGTCAGTTTTGAATACTTGAATATTGACTTATAGGTAGAAATACGTATTTTTAATCTAATATACAAGAATTTAGACAGTTTATTTAAAAATCGCTGAAGACCTGAACAGAACAGTTTAACATAATGAAAAACAAGTTAGGACTTTCTCCAGTCACTGAGGCTTCAGAGAGCACAGGAGCGCTATTAAAGTAACATAGCATCTCAGCAGGATTTGCAACAGCTGACAATGCCACTTGTCCATTCTGCATGCGTACCTCAATCCATCCCAGTTGTGCAAAATGTCAAAGTGGAGCTCTATGTTTGATGCCTCTTCCAGCCACCTAGAAACAGAGACTAGACAAGAGTAAGGGAATAAAGATAGGTATTTATTTGAAGGGCCTTCAAGGTACACCCTGGGGGAGCCAGAGGCTGCTTCCAAAAATTGGACCCCAAGATGGACGACAGGTCATGAGTTCTTCACACTTTTATAGGTTTGGACCATTTGCATATCAGGGTTAATTCTCCAATTAAAGCCCCAGTTTAGCGATGTAACGCCCCTCAGCTTGCCCCCCTCAGAATCTTTGGTTTACACATTTTGGGCCTAAAAACAGCCCGGTTGTCCTTGAAGGCAAAGCCTGGAGAGGCTGTTATGTCTACCTAGTATGAGAGAGCAGGAATTACAGGCTACAAGGAACTTCAGAGTTACACTCTAAGCAGTACAGAATTTGAAAATATAAAAGTTAAAACCTAAGGCATCATGTTCAGTAACAGTAGCTGCTACTGTCCTTCGCTCCTCTCCACTCAGTTTTGTAAGGACTGAACCTTGTGATAAATTGATTCCGAATTTGGGGGTATAGACAGCATGACTGCACAAACAGATGTCTGACATCATCATCATCTATAGTTATTAAGAATTACCATTAACTTGTATCTGTCCAATACGTGTTTTCATTTCTTCTCAGGTACTTAACTCCCCACACTTCACCCCAAAGAATGTACTTAAGGCTCAAGACAAAAATCATAAGAGACAGAAGACTGGGCAGCTTTTCCATCTCTGTAAACTGAAGTTTGACACTATCTTGAAGGTGTCTCAGATAAGCCATCAATTTCAGTGGTCAAAGGTGGGAACCAAAAGCAATCAGCAAGCTGCTTGGGTCAATATACATTTCTGAAAAATGTGTAGTATGAAAGGGGCCACAAGCAGCTGGCAATCAGCTGAAAATGCAGCAGGCACATCCTGCGTTACACATATCTCCTTCCATCTATCCCTTAAATCTCTTTCCAATTCCCTGACTTGTAGTGGAGCCTCAACCGTCATCCTGCACCTAAACCAAGCAGTCTGCAAATCAAGACTCATGGCAAGTATAATAAATAAGAGTTGGGACTACAGCACAAATCCAAAAATCAAAATACCCTTCTCCTAGGCAAAACTGACCCTGTTTACAGAAGGTAATCTTGTGAGAAAGGGACCAAGTGTACAGTATTTATACTGCCTTACAGTTTTTTTCACAAATCTATATAGTAAGCAATTTTTGGTTTGAAAAGAGAACTGCCTGAAACAAACTTACTTAACGTAATACACCAAGTACCAACATAAAATTTCAAAGGGCATTTCACGATGATGTGTTTCTCCAGAAAATTGTGAAGTAAATTCACAAACAAAAGGTGAAATTTACCCTCATTAATAAAACGTCCTCATTTAATTCTAACTGGCTACTACCTTTGAAAAGTTCACTTGAAAAAAAAATCAGCAAGTCCTAACTATAATGCACACACTTCCAACAATCTAAAATGATAGGTTTTTTATTCCTTTGGTTTTATTTCTCAAGACACCAACTTTTGACTGAATGCTTTAAATGTGTTTTATGCACAGTGAACATACACCACTCATGAAGAAAGAAACCTTTCCACTGACTGGGACATTAATTTCCTCTTATTACAGGAAGTCAGCAACTTCCTGCTTGCTGCACTTTCCTCCACTTGCACTCACTCACTGTTCTTTCCCCCAGCCACAAAAATTAAACTTACAGGTATCCAGATTTTTGCATACTTGCAAATAAAAGAATAACTTCAAAATTATCTGCTACATATTTTCATGAAGCAGTAAAACTGGAAGGAATAACCAGTGTGAGTTTTACATACAAATGTGAATCTACAGTGAAGATCAATGGAGCTCAAATCTTTGTCCGATTAGCCTAGACTGCTCAATGCATTGTACATATAGGTTATGGGGTATAATGAACTTTAAAAGGTATTGTCACAAGTAGCATCAGGTCTAGTCAGAAAAAAACAAACCAAACGATATAGATATACGTAAGAATTGCCCCATTACACATTTGAATTTATTAGCTTTCCCCAAAATGTGTATATTTATTAGCATCATAGGCCTAAGTGTAAATGATATGAGTTCAAAATAAGTCAGGCCCAAAGGAGGAGAAACACTATGCTACTGACTCATGAGTAACTGAAAAACAAGCAAGGCTCCCACATATTTTTTTTTAAGTATGTGGTGCCAACAAAAGTAACAGGCTGTATATTCTGCATGGTGCCCAAGTCACTGTTCTGAAAGCATGGGTAAGTTTACAGGAAGCAGGACATGCAAAATAAACATGAGTATCAGCAGAGAGCCACTTGTCTCACTAAAGAAATTAATAACGCCATTATCATTCCCAGCATAATCATCAAATAACTTATCAGATATACATTAAGAGAAGTATACTAAATGTTTACTTCCATTTGTCATTAGCATTAATACTATTCTCCTTGTATCACAGAAACCCAGAACTGGTTTGGGTTGCAAGGGATCTTAAAGATCCTCTAGTTCCAATCCCTCCTGCCCTGAGCATGGACACCTTTCACTAGACCAGGCTGCTCAGGGCCCCATCCAGCCTGATGTGGAATACATCCATCAAGGGAACATCCCCAACTTCTCTAGCAACCTGTTCCAGTGCCTCACCACCCTCACTGTAGAGAATTTCTTCCTAATACCTACCTATTGCACTCTGAAGCCATCACCCCTTGTCCCATTCACTGCACGCCCTTGTCCCACTCCAGCTTTCTTGTAGGCCCTCCTTAGGTCCTGGAAGGCTGCTCTAAAGTCTCCCTGCTGTGTTCTCCTCTCCAGGGTGAACAGCCCCAACTCTCTCAGCCTGTCTTCACAGGAGAGGTGCTCCAGCTCTCTGGGTCATCTTCGTGGTCCTCCTCTGAACTCGCTCAGGTCAGAGTTATATCTTGCTCAGAGCAGGTATAGCAGGTTCTCTATTATGTCTACTCTTTCACTCTACTTTTTTTACATTGCTTACTATTTAACATGTTTAAACTACTTTTCATTTCTCCCATTTAACCAATGCAAGTAAATTTTAAGATTTATTCAATATTTTATAATGCACTCCTGTATTAGCAGTGATGAGATAGTATAAAATCTGGGTTTACTGAATCTTTCCCTTTGAGTTGTTGTTCGGCCTTGAGTAAGTCATTTTCCTCTCACTGAAAATTATTAATGTTATTTTCATTTATTGATGAAAGGCTTTACAAAACTACTAAACATTAATCATGAATAATCCAGAAAAAGTTTAGTTAATAACAAGGTACAAGAAATCAAAGTATCAACTTGACACTGGATCCTCTTATTCAGTTTTATATTGCAAGCAAGCATGTTGATATAAGCATGATAATGAAATAAACATGAAACATACCACCTTAGGCTAGAAAGTCTCTAGTTTTAAAAGAGGTCCAACTTACATGGGAAAGGTCAGTGAGAACACTGACAAAAACTTTTACAGCAGAGATGATAAAGAATAGTAAGTTTTTAAGAGAATAGTATTAATTTTGAAAGAGAATCTGTTGGGGAAGATCAGAAAATACAACTACAGTTTTCAACACTGCAGCTTGTCAGGCTTCAATCAGTAAAATATAGGCAGATCTTTTGCCAGATATAAATGTTGCCTTATTGTAAACAATGAAAGGTAGGAAAAAAAGGAAAGGTTTGAGGAAAGAGTGTGCTTATCCACATAATATTGGATGCAGGAGCCACTGGTCACATCCACCACTGTTAACTGAAAATATCAGGACCCAGAATACAACCATCTTCATCAACACCATGTGAAATAAATGAAGTTAAAAAGTATAACTAAATGGCCAGCATGCTGGCAAATCAAACTGCTTGTTGACACATCTAAAGCATAGTAGACAAGAAATGATTATCAGTGTTGCTCAAGTAACAACCGAGCATTAAGCTATTCTTTAAAAACTGAGGAAAGAGTGCTGAGCATGACACTGGGAAGGTAGATTATAAACACAGCACTGTAAAATTTGTAAAATAATTACCTATTACCATGGATAATGAAAACATCCACCTATATAAAATGAACTATCAACAAGAAAATTATTATGGCTAACAAAACTCAGGATCAGCATAGCAAACCCTTACAAACTAACAAGAATTTGAGAAGCTCCACGGTATGGCAGTTAATCCACAACTGGGAAATTTTTTGTAACTTAATTTAAAACATCTGCTGTTGGCCACTAAGTCACAAAACAATGGCCTGGATGACAATTCATCTGACACCAGGTAGAATTCTTGCACTAACATTACACTGAAGTCTAAATGCCAAAACTTTACTTCTACAGTTCCAGAAATATTCTTTAAAACTTCCAAAATTTCCATCCCTTCCTTAAATTCAAGTCTATTCTCCATGTGCATCACACAACTATACTTCTTCCCAACAAGAAAAAGAAAAGGCCAAAGGCCCACTTGTGTAAAATCCAGAGACTACATAAAAATAACATTAATTATGAAGCAGGCACAATCCAGGTTTCAAGAAACATCATTCAGACATTCATTACCTGATAATTCAGAACCAAAGGATCCTGACTGTACGTGGGTCTAAAGGTTAAATACAACAGCTCACTCAGAAGGTGGTGATAGTAGAGGTCTGTTATGGACCATCAGCTCAAACTAGAGAACAGTAGGATTTTTTTTGGTAAGCCCTATTTTTAATGTACTGAAAGAAAAAGGTCAAACTGAAGTCTCTAATACTGAAACCTAGTATCTCAGGATCTTAAGCTGCCAACAGTAAAAACATCCATTTTTAAAAAGTTATTAGCAACAGTTTTCGAATAGCACTCACCATAACCAGAGAAATTATCATGTATTCCATTATAATAGCTATAATGTGTAAGTCACTGGAGTAGAAATTTGGCATAGCCTAAGAATTACTGATTATGTTCAAATTACATATCCAGATAGAGATTACTAACTTTTATATCAATATACAAGGTACATCGATGCTCATATTCCCGAGTTTTCCAAATTTCAGAAGCTAAAAAGTGTTATGAACAAAATTAATTGGGAAGAAAAATCTTAGACAGAAAAACATGAAAACAGAAACTTCCCTAATGGCTTTTATCTTTGGTCAGGCAATTCTACAGCTAGCAAAAGAACAAATTTTGTACAGTTTTGGCTACAGCTTAGCCTAGTTTCTCTAAACCTGATTTTTTAAAAAAAAAAAGTTAAAAATATAAGCAGGATCAATAACTTAGAACAGGGGAGGCTGGACCACCATCAATACAAACTACTGCTGCAGAGTATAGAAACTGAGAGGCACAAAACACCCACCCATGATACCACCAAGGGTGTTAGCAACAAACACCACCTCAACAATAACAGAGGCCCATAACTAGACAGAGGTGGCACAAGTGTTAAAAATTGTAAGCACAGATCAAAGGTAGTCAATAAATACTTTCATTCTATAGTTGGAAAGATTCAAAATGGTATAATCGTATCACATTATATTGATTTTCCTTCCAGCTCATTTGTTAAGCAGATGTTCCAGATCAGATGTTAAAAAACATTGCAAGAAAAACATTTTAAATCAGCATACTTGTTAAACTTATCTCAGAGTCCTAGAGTAGTCAGCCCAGCAAATCTTTGATCTGCTGATGCTCTTTTAAAACTACATATTTTAAAAACTGTATGTGTCTTTAAATGCTAGGGACCGCCACCATGCAGAGGGGCAAAAACACGGTGTCAAAGGAACAAATCAAGTTTAAGGCAGTCTGATATGATAGAGAATTCAGATGAGATAACAAGAACTAAGGAAAGACAGATGCATTCAAATGTATTCAAACAATAATTGCATGCCTTATTTTTAAATAGTGGCAAAGATGAATCACTGAAACAAGTCATCCAGAAAAGTAAATGGTAGATTCTCAGTATCTTGATACATTAAAAAAAAAAAAAAAATCTTAGCCAACCAGAAGTTCAGAAATCAAACCCATTGAGACAAAAACTGATGCTGTAATACATTTAAGGTGAAATGTTCATGTATTAAGATAGATGCAGGACTTAATGCAATTCAACTTCAGAAAGCACATGAACTTTTCACATACACAACTAGATTAATTACTAGCATGGTAGTAATGGTCTTTAATAAACCTAAAATAACGATTTGCCAGCCCATTAACACAACAAAAAGCCCTCCAAATCAAATAGTACAGAAGAATAATGGTGGGGGTTTTTAAATGGAACACCATGGTACTGTCTCATTTCTGTTGCATTCAATATAGCATCAGTGACACCTGATTCTTCCTAGTATTTTCAAAGTATTTCCAAAGAGACTTCAGGTCATGCTATGACTCAGTGGTTTTGGGAAACCTACATCTAACCATTAACAGAGGCAGAATACCCATTTTTATTCTGTTTGGTAATTCACCAACTTTCATCCAAAATAAATGCTGAATGTTCAGTGTTCATCTCCAAGGTCCAGATGCAGTTTGACTAACTGCTCCGGCCTGGCTCCTGCTTATTTCAACTGTCACAGTGCAAATATGGTCAACTGTTTCTCCTCAAGGACTGTCACACACGGATTCATGTAAGATTCAGAGAAACCATGCTTTTTTATATTCAATGTCATTAAAAGGAGCAGGAATTATCAGATTATAATGGGGGACCTCAAACGACATAATTTGCAGGCCCTTTTCGTGAAAGTAGTTGATCACAGAAGTTGAAATATCAGAAAAATAATGACACTAGGGTAAGTAATAAAAACATTCTTAAGCAAAACACAGACCACAATAACAACCTTCCTATAAACTGGAAATGGTACCAGCTATGCCTTTTGGAGGTCAAAATCAGAATTCGAGCCTCGCTAATGTGACAACCAAACACAGGCAAGCAATTCCTTCTATCATGTTTAATAGTCCTCCTCGCCCTCCTCGGAAAGCACAGCTTACCCAAAGATGTATGTTTTTATAGAATATAGACTGAAATGCTTTGGGCCCTTTCCTGGGCCAAAAGAAAAAGCACACAAAACCTACAGCTTATTTACTTCAGAGCAGTGTAGTAGAGCCCAAGTCAAACAGTTTAGATAACATACCACATTTGCACTCAGCAGACATCACTGGCTCCTGATCCAAAATGCTCTTACATGTGCTAATCAACAAAGCCTCCAATGGACTAGGAACTGATTATCTTAGAAACTGTCTATCCTCCACAATTCTCAGCAACAGCTGTTGTCAATTACAGCAGCATACCTAACAGTTTAAGATAAAACTCCTAAGGATGGAACGCAAAGTAAACTTTCTAAGACTTCATCAACAGAATTCCTTTCAGGGCAAAGTGTAAACCAGCTCTTTGCACAGCCCCTCCCCAGTGAAAAATGAAGTTGTAATAGCAAAACCAACCTGGAGACAGCAAAGATGATCTCTACTTTATCATGAATTATAGGCAGGCAGAGAATGTATAACACATTCCCACCAAATCACATTTTTCTTGCACCTCAGTACAAGGTAAAGGCTAAAAGACTCAAGTGCAAACAAAAGAGAAAAAGCACAACATTCAAGTAAAGCCAACATGATTATGTAAAGAAGGAAAAATGTGAGAGGAATGTTTTCACTTATATTTCTCAAAGGTAAGTGCCCTTCTCACAAGTGGCAAAGTACTTTCAGAAAACCTTTGAACAAATTTTGTGTGGCAAGTGAGCTTTGCTAATATTGCAGCTTAAATAGAAAAACTGTTCGTAAACATCAAGTTTCTGGCTTTTCTCAGATTTACAAGAAGGTGAAATGAAACAAAACGTGCAAGAATCTCATCAGTCCAATTAACTGTTGAACAAAGCTACCAGTACAAGCCTTAGTCACATTCCCATCCAAAAAGCTGGAGAACAGATTCTTGATCTCACTGACAAAAGGATGCCATTAATATCTTTTCTAATGTTCAGTTTTCACAAGAGTTTACCATATCTGCAGTACCTAAATTATGAAGCCATCATAAAATCTAGAGGCAGGAACAAATGCACCATCTTTCCAGCATGCACTTACACATCTAGTAATTGCTCACGGTCTCATACTTTGCTATGCACTGAAATTCACTACATAGGTTCACAGCCCATACAGCTCCCGTTGTTGGCTAAGTAGCAAAGTTGACAATTTCAAGCAAGAAAATATACAAAAAAAGGTCTGAAATTCACCAGTTTATTTGGAATAGACTGTGTTTGTTTACCTGAAGTCTGAACTAATTTCAACACAGTACCAACAACTTCAGCAATCGCTACTATTAATATACATCCATATGACTCTTATGGGTACAGCATTTAGGCCAAACAGGCCACGTGTGTCACAAAAAAAAAAAAAGTCTGACAACCGGTAATCACAATTGTGTTAAGTCACAATTACAGTTACTACACTAACAAAAAGAAAAAAAAGGACTAGTTTCAAAAACAGAAATCATTATCACCCACAAATAATGCAATTTTCTCATTGCTCAGTTTTAGATTTTAGAGTATTTCAACTTGAGCTGGAAAAGTAACAGTGGATGTTGATTTAGAGAGAGATGTGATCTAGGACTAATTTAACTGAATGTTTCATGAACCTTAAATTCTTAAAAATATTTTCAATAACAACAATCAGCCCACATGTAATTGAAATGTATTTTGAAATCTTTAGTTTCCACAGAGTATTAGCAGTAAATAGCTGAACTAATGTGCAACAAGTAACAGAACTGCCAAATAACTTTAATGAAGTTTCTTTGGTCTGAAAAGAGACTTTTTCCGTGCTTTTCAACCAAGTTTCAGATCTCTGTAAGGGAAGGTAAGCAGGATTACTGAGAGTCAAGTGGAGAATGGATACTGTGGAGCTGAGTGGTAGAGCTAGAAGTGTATTCTTTTCTCCCAAGTGCCATCCCAGTACATTTTGTACATGATTCTTTCACATGTATACCTCTTTCATGAGTATACCACCAAAGCAATGCTATGTCAATATGATGGAAGAACTGTTTCTTAAAAGCAAATCATAAAGCCTCCAGGACGTGTAATATCACAGGGCATGTAGCTAAATTGAACTACTGATGGGTACAGTACAGCAATCTCACTGTATGAAACTCTCAAACAGCTAAAATGTGTTAACTGCAGCCCTTACACAGAAATGCAGACTTGTACACCACTTGAACGGCTGTATCCCAAAGAAAAACACGTGTGATGGTTAAACATCTACCACTGATGGCAATGAACAGCTAGCACAGACTGAGTCAGGTAGGTGAGAACAGGGAGGTAGAGAGGCTCTGAGGCAGGAAAACTGGAGGGAAGGCAAGCTGCTTCTAAAAACTCTTTTTGACGGCCTGGAGGGAAAAAAAATAACCATGAAGACCTTCAACTTCCCTCTTCAGCCATCGGAATCACCAACAA